>NQII01000134.1:924223-1070454 GCA_002778355.1 Clitarchus hookeri | reverse complement strand
CCCCCTTTTTTTTTCTCTACTAGTGTTTTCCTTACCCACTAATAAAGAGCATGGTTTCCACCCATCTGTCTCCTATAGCATTTTCTGATAATTATGTTAATGCATGCAACCATTTTTTTTTTATTCTTTCCTGTCGAAAGAGGTTGTGCGGTGATTATGCCGGTTTTTCCCTTTCTCTTCTTAGTATAGTAGTTTAGCTATAAGTACACTGAGGGAGATTTTCATGGCCATGGTAACCCCAATCCCTCTCTGCCGCGATGCATGTCTCCTTGCATGATCTCCTTCCCTTGTAAGCGTATGGGGCCTAGCCCTGAGACGCAATAAACTCCCGTCCCTACCGCGGCCACACATAACCCCTTATTTTAGAGTAAGTTAGGAAAAAAAAAAAGAATTTTCCAAATTGATAATTTTAATACATCTAAAATCATTTCACATTTTTAATTTTATTCATATTTCTTTTCATGTTCTCAAATGTCTGAGAAAGCACAGAGGCTCTTCTGAGCCTATATGTATGAGGCACAACCAAGAGTTTTTTTTTTAATGGGTCATGTCCCCCATTCCCTGTTTAGCATTTAGCGTTTAACATTTAAAGACTACGAACAGAGTTGTCGTGGTATGAACATGGTGCTCATGGCAGCTCTCTCTCCGGGATCTGCCCGCCCCTGGGACCAGCGAAGGTGAGGGACTTCTGTGAGTGCGGCGAGACTGCAGCAGCTCGGGTGCGGCGACTACTCCGCAACTCGTCGCGTCCCCAGGTGGAGGATAGGGGATCCCCAGGCCCTGCGTGGCTGGAAATATTCCAATACCAGCCCGTGAACCAACTGGCCGGTGCGCAAGTGCCGTTGTCGTGGACGTCGGGGACCTGGGTAGCTCGGTACGAGATGGCGAAGCGCATCGAGCATGAAGCAGCCCAACGATCCAGGCGGGGAGGGGGATCTCGAGGTGCTGAAACATACGAAGTGTAGCGAGCCTCGCTGCTGACTGCGAATGCGTGATGAATGTAACTGGAAAGCATTGGATCTTGGAAGCTTTTGACATCAGCCGTCATCCTGAGCTAGCGGCTCGCCATCATTGGTAGGTCCCGGATGCCCCGTCGAGCTCTTGTTAGAGCCCACCCGAGACCGACGGACTATTTTGGAGTGAGGGAGGGGGTGGCTCACCAGGTGATTGCGCCTCGCGTTCACCCACGGCATGAAGATCCTGCTGTCAGCGAAGACAGAGTAGGCGCCATGATTGAGCTGCCCAGTTTTCCGACGCACTCGACGAGACACAGGAGCGCCCTGCATTCAATGGCCGCTGCCAATGTGCTGACTTGCCAGCGCAGAAATATTGACAACAGTACAACTTCAAGGACGCCTGCACCCACAAGCCGTGTCCCTGCTTCTAGCACTTCCTAATGCAAACTAAAGAGCATGGCAATCCACACCCTCTGTTTCCTGTAGCATTTCATAAATGCATGAATAAGTTTTGAACTTCATTCCTGTCAGGGTTTTTTTTTTTGTGTCTGCCGGTTTCCCCCTCCCCCTTCTTAGCTATTGCCAGAGCTACAGGTACACTCAGGGAGATAGTCTTGGCCCTAAACAGTGGCTATGACTGCTCAATCCTCTCTGCCGCGATGCACACCTACCCTTCCTTTTAGGAGTATGGCGTCTAGCCCTGAGATGCAATTATCTCCCGTCTCTACCTCAGACGTACACTTAATACTTACCAACAGCGTAGGTTAGGAAAAAAGATTAAAGAAACATTTAAATACTAAAATGTGCTTACGAAACACCATAATATTTAATTAAGTTGACGCATTGAAATTTCTTACCAATATAACTTCGTTTTTATTAAAAATGTATTGTTTTACATTTTAATTAAATTAAATATTATTAACATACGTATTTTGAATATTTAAATTACAAACTTAACAAGGCATTGCTATTACTACAAGCAGTAATATTCAAGATCATTGAGACAAAATAATCACTACTTCTTTCCGCCGTAACATCATTCGTAAACTATGTCTTCACATGTCAACCCTTCAAGCCCCCTTCCTGGCTACGTGCCTCAATCGGATCGGATATGAATAAAAAACACCCACTAAAATGTACAGTTAGGACACAGGCTATACCTTTCTAAAGGCTGTTCAATATAAAGTGAGCCCTTTGGAAAATGTCACTGTCCGTCGCTGTGAATATTTCGACGGACATACCGACAGGCATGCACCCAGTGAAGTCTTTAACGATGAAGGGAAAGTAGTTCCATCTTTTAATGCTGAATTAAAAGTGTTACGTAAACATTAGTGAATACCAAAATGATTCATTTTACTTTCTGTTTTTTTTTTATAATATAAGTTTAAGAGTAAGAATTACCACATTTATAAAATATTTACTTCTGTAATAATAGCACAGCTTCACTTTACTGAAGAACGAACGAAGTGGTAAGGCCCATGGCAATGTTAATTTCATACTTATACGATGGAAGAATGCACAAGATGCATACAAATAGATCTTAAGCAGGGCTTACGAACGTGCCAATTATACAGTGAACAACCTATAACGACCTGCATCTGCAGCAGGGCCTCCATCGTCGTCACTGGTACTTAACGCTTTCAACAAACATCTCAAAAATTCAACAAAATACTTACGTAAGGCATTCCTATTTCTCTGTAGTAATTCAGAGACAGCCTTCTGCTGTTACCAGTTGATGTTATCTCTTGTTCTTAAAAGCAGTTTCTCCAGTACTTCTGGGGAGGTCATTCAATTTGTTTTACTCTAGAAACTTCCGGAACATTTGGAAGTACCTGTGCGATCTGCTTGGAAATCCCTATCATGGCCACCTCCTCAATATACGTACAGCAATATCACACGAACTAATAATTCTAACTGGCAAATAGTCAGAATTTGAAGAGACGAAAGTCCTTGCTACAGTGAGTCTGCCTGTTGTCTCAGACCCAAATTTCTGACAAGTTCTCCAGGGCATCTGCCTGTAATGACAACTTCACTAGATGCGGGTAGCACAGTGGGTTGACCACATACTACTAGGCAGCTTATGGGCGAGGACAAATCTCCTGCTGTGTTGACACCACCAACTCGGTTCTGCCTACCTGAAGCACACCAAGTCTAGTATTTATAGCACCCCAGCCTATGTACTACATCAAGCACCAAAAGACATTATACCACAATTTCTGCTATGTATGTAAATATCGTACGTTATGCTAGGGTCACCAAGCTTCAATTTCACCCTTCTCTTACCTCTAACTGGTGTGGTCCCACCTGTTATCATTGTCATCGAGTGATAGCAGGGAGGGAAGGCCCGAGGGTGTCTGGCCTTACTACTGTTACGGTTGCCCGTGTCAACGACTATCTGGCAACATCATTTAGGCTCCCTTCACCAGTATTGCATACAATTTTTGTTTCATTGAACAGACCTGTAAGAATCTTGGGGCCTTCTCTCAAGCAGTTGCCGACCTTCGTCCCTCAAGATCTGTGTTTACAAGTTTTTGAATGTGTGATACTCTCATCTGCCTCTTTTCACACTGCTGCTTCTGTTGCTGCTGCTGCTGTTGTTGTTGGCAGTAGGCTCTCAGGTAGCCTAGCCTTTACATGACCAACACTTAACCCATTCTGATGAGAATGGGAGGGAGGGGCGAGAAGCTCTGTAGCACAGACCCTGGAAGCGAAGTCCCACATGGTCGTTCGCATCTCCTTGTGTCTCTTCTTGACGCTGCCATCTCCGTTCAGCATCACTGCCTGCACCGCACATCCGGGTGCCTACCCATCTTGGTCGTTCCCCCTCCAGTGCTCAGACCACGGCGTCCTGCATGATGTGGCGTGCAGCCAGATGCACAGCATGCAATACCTCTGTGTCGGCAACGGCATCCGTGAAGAAGCCGACTGCAACGATGTCGTGCGCCTCCTCGAGGCACCCTTCCAGAGATAAGTGGGACAGTCAACTATTTCTTAACACAGTTCCTGCAGTGGTTCTCCTGGTCGCTGGGCGCGACTTCGTAGTTGGGAACGACGAGCATGTCACAAGTATCGGCCACCGAAACGCAGTTCCGAGGCAGACACCAGTGTGAGGTAGGACTACTCCGGTCAATGTCGCTCTGATGGTATGTAGTACGCTCGGTGCAGGGCCTCTCAGTACTGCGGCGAGGTAGTAAGCCCACTGCTCGTCTGACCAGCCATTCAAGGTAGCGACAATTTCAAACTGGTGTTGGTACTCCTATCAAGAAGTATGGCTATTGTAAGGGACGGGTTTAGTTGCAACCCCTTCCCCAATCCTGGCTGCACAGTTACTGGCAATCCTCCAAAGTTGCTGTGGTGGCTTTGATTTCAACCACTTTCCCACCTTTCTCGGTGGTAGTGATTCATACTTATTATTTACACATATTCAGTCTGTCTATTGCCATCATTCGAAATGTCCGTCAATCGCACATCCAGTTCGATATTCCTACCCGCCAGTCCGCAGGATTTACTCCCACAGGTCACTCTCACAGCCACCCATTGTTTTGCTGTCTTCGCACACCTGGCGCTTAAGGGTTCCATCTGCCTGGCACTAACTGCATTGCAGTGTGTTTGAAATCCTGTTTTTTTTATGAAACTATTAAATGTGTCCCCAGTATGTCTACCTACTAAAAGACATCATACCCCAGATGAGGAAGGAATGGGCTGAGTAGAGAGATTTGGACAGCTCTTAACGAGGTCTTGAGAGCCGATCAGTGTGAAATATGGTCAGAATGGAGCAGCACCGAAATGCAAGAGAGAGGGAAAGGGAGATCCCTGAGAAGACCCACCGACCAGCATGATTCCCACTTGCAAAAATTTGGGAGTGGCCCGGCTGGGGATTAAACCCGGTTCGCTTTGGTGGGAGGCGAGCAGTCTAACCGCTCTGCCACCATGGCCCTGAGGAAGAAAATGGATAATTTTTAAGTCACCATGCATACTGTAAATATTATTTTTGAGCCTTCCAGTATAGTTAAAAACTGCTTTTCAGTCTGCTGTATCTTAAAACATCCCAGCCGGACACGAGCCAACCTACGATAGCAGCCTGAATTGAACTTTTCTTCAGACTTTTCATCCATGAAATGATAGGGTCACTGCTGAAAGTCCCATTGGTACACGCAACACTGCGAGAACACTGCACGCCAGTTCTGAGCACACGTAGCACTACGAGAACACTTCACGTAATGGTGATGGCACTCTTGCATCACGTGCCATGTAACCCGTATGGCACCTGCACTTCTCAGCCGAAAAAGGAGGAAAGTTATGCAAGCAGACAGGCCCCAAAGTAGTCTCGCTGGTTCGATCTAGAAGGTTCTCCGCACCACGAGAGGGGATAGGGCAACAACCAAAACAGTCTTGAAATGATAATCCAAGAAATGTAACGCACTACAGACTGGGAATGCGCGAGAGTGGCACACATGGCGACTCGCCTTTATAATCTCAGCGTGCTCCTCAGGGTACCGCTCGCCTGCGACACACTGGTTTGCTCACTCGAGCAGGATGGGACAAGGAAAGTGACGAAAAGCAGCAAACATGTAACAATATGTTGACCGACCACAGAAACAACTCATATTGAATATCGGTACTTATCATTGTTCTGTACCCATAACAATTGAATAATTTCTCAAATTCTTCAGACATAAATTTAAACACATTGGTTGACCGTCTAGCCTTGAGGCGCAATTAATTTCTCACAATTAGTAATGAGGCAAAACATTATGCCTGGTGCACACATTTTAAAAGAAAAGTAATTTGGTTGCAGTTCATTTTTGGTAAGCCAATGAAATAGTAATTTGGTTATCTGTTATTGCAGTACAGGCAAGGAGAAAAGTGTTTCTAGTATGTTTTAAAAAGTTTAACTGTTTTAGTAGCATCATTATTCAGCAATTTTCCAGAAATTTGCATGTGGAAGTGAGATAGTGTTTCAGGAAGTGACAATGATATCTTGAATTAAGTACTTAGTTGCAGTAAATATAAAAATTAATGTTCATATTAGAGTTCTTTTTATAACTTGCTTTCTAAATAGCTGCTCAAGTCGTGCATCCAGTAGCACAGCACGTGGATAGCCAGGTCTAAAAATATTCTACTTCTCAAAATATAGAGTAAATAAGGTATATGAGAGTGGACACAGCTATGATAAACAACGTGTAATGACGCAATATACTTAAATTTTCGGGACTTGGGTGTAGAATTCTTTCGTGTGTACGAAGCTCGGGAAAGTTTCATAGTAATTTTAACGGGTTTTCAGTAAAGCCGTTTTGGCTCGTTTCCCGTGTTTGTTCGTGTTCGTTTATCAGGAGTCCGGTTGTGTTTCATCATTTCAAACATCGTGGTTTTTTGGGAAGCGTCATCATTAATTCGATTAGTTCCTCCGGCGCCGTTTTGATATACGAGAAGTTCGTTATCCGGAGGTGAGTGCGTCAACAAGTTTTTGTGGACGGCGAAGTTCGTTTCTGTTGACATCACAGTTTTAGTTTCCTGCGACGCAGTTTCAATATCGATATCGATAACGGGCGAAGCAGTATCGATGACAGGGTGAGCGTGAGACACAGCGCAGTTCTCACGGTGCTGCCGGATGCCAGGCCTTATCGCCGGAGAGGGGGGTGGTAGGCAGCACGATATAGGCGTCTGTCTGTTGCCCTAAGGAGTCTAGGCAGTCGCAGTCGGAGAGCAAGTCTTGTTAGAGCAGTCGTCAGAGTTACTTCACTTCACGTCGCCCGTGCGGTGTGGGAGGTAGCAGTAANTTATTTCATTTCTCAGCCGGTGTGGGAGGTAGCAGTAATTAATTATTCTTCGGGCCAGTTAAACCACTGTGGCGCTGTTCGGTACCTGTAAATTTATCTCCGAACGGTTCGTACTCTGCCTACCGGTAATTAATCTGTGAACTGTTGTCATTCAAAATATAAATAAATATATAGAACTAACTAACTTGGAACTTGAACTTTCTTTCATAATAACACGGTGTCTATTCATTTGTCTCTCGTGTTTCTACCCTGAGCAACAGCAAGCCGTGGCAAGTAAACAGTCGGCAGTGTAAGCGGCGAAACGTTACAAGATGGCGCCTAACCTTTGAGGCTGCATTATTCTAAATATTATAAATATTTTGTAACGAGCAGAGGCACGCTTCATTAAAATATGGCGCCCAATGGCGAGGCTGCATGTTTTTAAATAACGTAGTAACGAACGCACTATCCGCTTCATTACAAACGATCCAATAAAAAGGTGCAACCAAGGCAGGCGTCACTGTAATAACTTTTTAATTTACAGGTTGGCTATACTGCCAAGAAGCCCTTTGTTCCTGGCATCAACCACTATAAGCATAGCAGTCCGTTATCTTGTTTCCCATGCCTAATAACGTTTGTCGCACTTACATTACATGGTACCATCACTTCTACTAACATTTTTAATAGAACTCTCCAAATTCTCGCAGGTGCAGGGATTCATTCCAGTTGTCTTGACGTAGAGAAACTTGCACTTTGCCATCTGCACAACAGCACTTTCATAATTTTCCAAATATTTAAAAGTCATCTTGCACGTACGATTGTTTTGTTACCTCACACATGTTTAACTATTGTACTGAAATATTTGCACACCACCTTGATGCATGACGGCATAGGGTGCGCAAGTCAGTTACACAGGCAGGGGGCAGACACTACTGTGGCGCCTCACACAAGTCCCTTACACAAGGTCGGACGCCTACTGGGCGCAAAGTCTGTGAGGGCGAGGTGATGCCTCCGGGCATTGGGCACACGTGGCTGGACTTCACGTCACCTCGGCAGTCGCTGACTCGGTCTCGCTGTCTTCGGTTCTGGCTGGGCAGGCTGGATCGGGTGTCGCCTGTCTGTGGTTGATGTGCCGGCTGGCTGGAACGTGGTCGGCTGGTGCTGGGGTCCCACTGGTGGCCTGCTGGTCAAAGAGAACCCCGCTCCCAGGGGAAGAGTGTACCTCTAGCGTAGTAATTCAAGGGTGGGATGGTCAACTCCGGGAACCCTAATTGGGAGACCAAAAATATTGGTGGGGTGGGTGGTGTAGTGGGGCTCCACTAGGTGTCGGGCGGCTAGTGCTCTCTCCCAGGAGGATATACAGCTGAGAGCTGGCATATGTTTACTTAAGGGGTGGCCTAGATGTAAGAATAACAGCTGTCCTCCGTACATTCCTCCTGCTCCCTGGCCGTGGGCGAATATCATGAACAGGAAAGGTGCTACGGTTCATTCTGTAGAATAGGGCAGGCAACAAACCCCTAGCTAAAGTGTACTCCAGAAGTATCTTGGTCAAGGCTTGGCACCACCTCCGGCGAGTTTATACGCTCTGGAGGGAATGGGTTAGCTGACTCAGTTTCTACATCATGTCTCTTTCTAGTGGTTGTGGCTCTACCGTACGTGCGCACCAGGTACCTTCACGTGCCTGGTCTACAGTACGGGTGTACGTCTACTTTGTGGTGTAGGCGATGTACGTGTAGTCCTCGTTAGGGGCTGTCCGTAGTCCTACTCTATGTCAGAAACTGTTGCCAAATGGCGGTACCCTGCAACTCCCTTCTAGGGTGACGCCTACTAGGTTGGGGAAAAGGCACACGTTCACTACAGAGCACGGAAAGACCAAAGTTAGCTAGAATATGTGTTTTGTTCTCTCAAGAATAGAACACGACGACCCTTACTACCTCCTACCTCTACACACACTGGGTGTTCAACAGACTTGGTATTAGAGCAAGACAGGTAAAGGGGCCTATTGGCTTGAAGAGCCTGGCTTGAAGAACGGACAAGAACAAATAATTAAGCAGCCGTGAAAACCACTGACCCCTAATTGCAGCTAGTAGTCCTGAAGGGACCTGGGGCACCACGTGTGGTGTACGCGTTGGGTGTGGCGAATCTCGATGGCAAGTGTCAGGGGTAACGACGACTCTTCGGCTGCACTGGTAGAGAAAGTGTCGATGAAGAAATGGTAGAACTCTGAAAGCTCTTGGCAGAGCCCTCAGGAGGACTGTGGCTGTGAGTAGAGATCCTCAGCACAGCTGGTGCTCAGGCAAGCTACGGAATAAATGGCGTTTCTGCGAGGCACACTACGTTATGTTCCTGCTAGCTAAGGAAACCTTCGTGTCTCGGGCGCTTCAGTCATCTTTGGCCACCACCCCCTCGGGTTTGGACCGGGCGGCGACTCTGCTGCCATCTCTTGGTGGAGTGGCAGCAGAGAGGTCTGGTTGGATGCCGCTTGCTTAGGGGCATACTCTTGCATCGTAAGTGGGTTTACAAGCAGCTGGGGCGATGACGTGACTTCCTATCACTGCAGTGGCACTACCCTTAGAGGCGGCCATTCGGGGTTCGACTCCCTCAAAACAGCGATATATTTGCCAATTATTTAACCAATATCCTACAAAAGTTTATGAATTAACAAAACAAAGCATGCAAAATAAACACATGCTTAGGTAATTTCTTCCAATTCCTCTATTGCTTACCAATAAAGTTTTATGTTTTTAAAACTTGAAATAAACATTAAATTATACTTTTTAATAAGTAAATAAATAATAACTACTGTTCTTTGACAAAAACGTTTTGTTTGCAATTTTGCCAGTGAATGACAGTCCACAAATAACTGGTCCAGTTCCGAAGCAGCCCCATCGGGAAAACAAACGTGGTTCGCTTTGGTGGGTGGCGAGTATTCTAGCCGCTTCACCACCACGGTCGCCAACTGCAGCGGTAAACAAGTGCTCGCGGATGGTCCTCCCCGCTATCTTCTTCTGCAACTCGTCGCAGTCTGAGCTGCTTCATTGTCCTGCACTTGTGGAAGAGACAGCTCAGTGATATTGCCTTCCCTACCAATCTGTGAAGGAGGAGGTGGTGCGCGAAATAGCGGAGGGGGGGGTCTGGGGGTTCCACTGTTCACACTATCACAAAATGGAATGAGATCTGTGGAAACAGCTTTGTCATATAATGCAGTTATTCAAAAAGTAAGTGAGATGTGTACTAAGTGGCCACATGAATGTACACATGCATTTTGCATATGACAACTGCTGCATGGGACCTACCAGGAAACTATCTGACGGCACACTGCATTCCTTTATTACGCACCAACTCTAGATCACGCTTGGATCATTGCACAGTACTGACAGGTAAAGTTTGTACTGCACTTTTTTTTTAAACATAAATCATTTTCTTAGTAAATAAAACTGTTCCTTTATTTCCTAGTTTCTACATGAGCATTACAAAATAATTTTTCAAAAGTTCAAGTACAATTTTCACTGCAAACCAAGAGCCATTCTAAAAAACCAAAATCAACCGCCTAATTCACTCGAACAAACTGCAACACGTTTGCAATAGGAACATTTTACAATGAAATATTCTGCTAACTAATGCTCAAATCACAAATATAAAAAAAATTTAGTACTTAGAAGAAAAATTACATATACAATATACATGGATATTCATATACTTACATTTTACATATTATATTCACTGGTAATATTTTTACTATGCGTAATAAGCCATTTACTCAAGGACTGCAAAATAATGAAATGTGGTGACACAAAATGGAAACTGAAAAAATTTGACGCAACAATTAAATACAATTCGCAAATAAACACATCTATTAAAAAAAAAAAAAAAAATCCTTAAATTGTTTAGTTTGATCAAAATAATTAGAAATGCTTTAAGCAAACAGTACAAAAGAATCAGTTTTACAGTACTTGGAACCTAACTTAATAATTTAAATATAAAAAATTATTGCAAATAAAAACATATGTTATGAACATAAAGCAACACCCTCACAGACGAATAATAGTAAAACCGTTTAAGTCATATCAGAGTATAAAACCACAGTGACCAACACAATATTTTATCAATAACCTGAAAAAGAAATAGGTTGGTAATAATGCTATTTCATATTCATATTACTAAAAGCATATTACCACATCCCCCCCCCCCTCCTTATGGTGGTGCACTTCATCGCTGTTTATAAATCCCATATTAACTGAGCTAGTGCACTTGTGTGCATTAATGAATGCAATGGAACTACATTATACACTTACTTAAATGCTCTAGATAGCTGCATGCTGATCTGGTTTCTTTTGTAACAAACATTTTCATATGTGAATCTAAAATACTTCCATAAAGAATGACCAAATAATTCACCCATCTTAGCCACAATTAAATTCACAATTTAGAAATTATAAAGTTTTTACTGTCAAAGTTTTATCAGAAAAAAATATATGTATATACACACACACGCACACACACACACACACTCAGAATTACTTAACACTCCAAATTAAACATTTCACATTATTTAAATGTATAATTAATGTTAAACTTTTTACACAAATAATTACAAATTTAAGGAATAATCCATGCAAAAGAACAAAGAAGTATGATTTTGCAAAAAAAAATAATTTACATCAAAACATCAAAGATAAAGATAAACATATAATTTTTATTTTTTGGTATAACAAATTAACAGAGTGGAAACTTCACTCAGCTGTTTCAGTTCATTCCAGGCTCAGCACTGAATATTGTTTATAACAATTGATATCCCACATACATACTAAGTTATATTTTACACACATCAAATCTAAGATAAAAATGTATCTGAAGTACTTGGTATTTACAATTTAAAGGCAATCAGCACACTTTCAGAAGTCACGATAAAAATTCAGGTAACTTTTGAGAGGTGGTGGAAGTGGCAAGGAGCGTATTTTACAACGCATGTGGGAGCTATAGGAGTCTTTGCTAGCGTCGGCAGTGCATGCGGACGAGGTGGCTGCGTCCTCGCTCTCCTCCAACTTACCGGCCGCAGGTGCAGGCTGCAGCTTCGTCTCCTGGCTCTCTCTCGCCACCGGCACTAACTCGCACAAACTGCTTGAACTACCTTCCTCGAGGTCCGTTCCATCCGACTGCGACTGCCTATTGTCCACCACGTCAAAATCAGAATAGTCGATCTCCATGTTCAATGCATCGTCGTCTTGGTCGGAGTCGGAGCTCAATCCTTTTCCGTTTTCGATGTCGTCGACGATCCCGCTATCGAATTTCTCTCGTTTCACGAGTTTCTTCCGCTGTTCCATTATGGCGGACTCGTTGGCACGCTGACGGCACGCCTCCTCGTCCGGGCGTGCAGTACTGCTCTCTGCTCTCGTCTCCCCTTCGCCTTCTTCGCTGCTGTCGCTCGTGTCGCTGATCCTGGTCGGCAACAGGCATCGCGCAAACTCTAGCACGGCAGACGTACGGTAAATGACTTGGGCACGTGGCCGGGTGCACCTATCGAACTGGGACAAAGCGACCATCTCGCCTGAATCTTCGAAAATTGGAAACACCATGCGACGGAAAGTAGCCTTTTTCTTCAGCTTTTTCTTTGGCTGGCTGTGCGGGACCTTCAGGTATGGATGTTCTCTCTGTATGTTGTGCCGAAGAATGGCGCGGATTGAAAATCTGCATACATCTTGAAGGGGTAGAGGATCCGGATCCGCTAGAAAGTAAATAAGTTAATGTAATATTTGATGTGCGAAAGAAATGTATGCACTCTATAGAATACTTTGTTAAGGAAAGTTATGCTAAACTATTATCAGAAAATGTTTCAATATACACGAATAGGAGCATTTCATTAGCAAAATGTTCACATAACCTGATTTTGCCTATCTTCCTAATTTTACAATTCACACTTCCTACTTACAAAAATTTAAAATTTGAACATGTAAAAATAATTTGCTTAAATCAAGCCTTGAAAATTTTTTCTGTGAAATGAAGACTGTGGACTGACGATACAAATGTCCTTTTAATTTCTTAATGCCTCCTTCACTGAGATGTGTCCATATGCACTGTGCACTCCAAAGAAAGAAAAATTACGTGTGTCATGTGTGTGCGCACGTGTCTATGTGGATACAAGTGTGTTTGGGGGGTGGGGAGGGGGGAGGCAACTAAATGTCATGATATAAAAGTATAGATAAAAAAATTTCCTCCTAGTGGGAGGCTAAAAAATTTTTTTGGAATTCTACAAAACTTAAGGATAATGTAATAATAGAAATTGAAAGTAGCCAGTTTTAAAAGCGCAATTCTCAGTGCCCAAGGGTCGCAAAAAGGGAACCACATTAACAGAAAGGGGGAAGTAGAATAAATGAGAATAAAATGGAAAAATTTTGCACAACACTTGAGAATGGATGGAGAAAAACCCACAAAAGAAATTTTGGTGAGTAAGAACCCAATTTGGAAAAAAATTACCACCCTGCCCAATTTGAAAAAAAGTAAATTTTTCAGAGGTGCCTGCCACCTTAACAATCTAAAGCGCTTAGGCTTTTGAGCATCCTTCCTGAGGCTAATAATCCTAGCTCAAGTTTTTTAGAAGATAACAGCAGTTAAAAATTTTACCTTTCCTGAAAAACATACAGTTAATGCAAGGTAAACAGTATACCGTGAAGCAACAGGAAATTTGTAGGATTAAGGAATATGCCAAATTGGCATGCCATAGATCAAAAAAATTCAGATTGGGAACCCAAACTTGACCTCCTTAAAAAAACAGTTTCAAAGATTCCTTGCCTATGTCAAACTTCCTCTAAAAAATGAATACCAAATTGTAAGTTTCTAGGCCAAATACGTAAACTCCAGATTTTCCAGGGTAATGACTGGCTAAGGGTTCACGGATAACCAATATTCACTGTTAAAGCAATGAAGGGGAAAATAGTTTTCTTTAGGCCTACATATTATACACGTAGGTAATGTGAACAAATAATAGATTCATGTAAGAATTCATTTTTTTTACTGCCAGTGTGTGGCAACATCATAAATGATATTAACATCATCACATACACAAAACCTGTATCAGGTGATGTGTGAACGATTGCAAGAAAATTTCACGTTGGTTATTTTGACAGCCTACATTTGCACAACGGACATCTGAGAAATTAGCAGGCAGGAAGGAGATTGTAGACAAAATGTCTATGTATTTTATTTTACATAGTTACAAAACAGCTGTTATTGGTGTAACAAATTAAACTCAGTTCTAGAATAATGTGTACGTGTTTAAACAAAATGGAATACAATCTGATATAGATTAGCTTCATTTGTCTCTTCTTCATAGACCGTAGCTAGTGCTTGCTGCTAACGTCTCCAGTCCACGCTTCATATTAGGTAATTGAATAGGACCCACATCTTTCGCTAAGTATTTTTCAAATGATTCTGTATTAATTTGACGTAATATATTTCAAACCAGAGTTGTTTTGAGCATGCACAAGATGGAAAATTTACTTATAAAAGGACGCAATAGAAATACTTTTGCAACACTGCAGCGAAATAGGCAACAGAGCTGCCATCTGTTGGCCAGTGCACACGGCTAACTTTGGAAACCACACCCCCATGAAATGACTCGCTTGTCATGTGTAAAATGCAAATATACGTACAAATTCTCAGATTTGTAATTTTTCCTCAAGCTCTATAAATATTTTTACATAGCACATTTCTGTGTGAAGTGATTCTGCTTGCTTATAATTTGGATTCGGCCTGCAATGGCCAAGCATTTCTAAGGCCGGCTCACCCTTTTTTTTTCTTTGTCCTGACCCCTCCCAATTCAGCAACAAAGCATAAATAAATGTCCTTTTATTTATTTATTAAAGCCACGCGTTGTTTGCAGTGGAATCATTTTGCGGCAAATAATATTTATGTTAATGTGATATTTTGTCATCCAGTTGCACTCGGTGCCACAGTTAATTTATAAATAGCCTCTGCGTGTACAGATTATTGTAAATTAAACAATCTCGCCTTTTTGAGGAGCAGACGCCAGTTTTAATAATGAAATACTTTGTTATTATGGATGAAAATGTGCTATCTGACATATTTACCCTAAGTCCTAATACGTCCAAGTTTCACATATATTCACTGTTAAAAACATGTGTAAATATACTACCCGAAAACTTTTAATATTAAAATTAATCAGTACCGCATCACTCGACTGCGGCAGGGTAATTAACAGTGTGCGCATGGGTTATTAATAGCAGTGGCGCGCGACTGGAGGAAACTGTTCAATAATATTTGACTTTGAACTGGCGACGCCATGGTTAAGCCGCCCACGGTAAATCGAGAGTTTACTGTATATAAGTTTTTGTTTTATTCCATTCCACACTGTTTGGTGGCACATTAAAGATTAAACCTCAAAAATAAATATATTATTATTATTATTAGTACTACTAGCCCTGTAGATCATTCTTTTCTGGACCAGTGTGCATGCCCCGCGCCTGGTTTCTCAGTGCAGCTGGGGCAGGTCTCCTTGCTCGAGATCCCACACAGTTGACCCCTGAAAGAGTACGCCTACTTCCGTGTCGTGTTTGCGCGTGCGTGCGTGCGCGCTTCTGTTCTTTAGTGTGTGTGTGTAGTGGAATGGTTTCTGAGCAGTTTTGTGTGAGACGCTTCGCGCTCCGCCATTCAATGCACTGGCCTTGCCCTCTCATGTCGTGTTTAGCGAAGTTAAGGTTTTTTTGGGATAACAAATGTAAAATTGTAAAACTTAATGTTTGTATGAGTTTTCACGGTAAAAGAAACTCACAATGCGGTTTTAGGTACACTTAAACAAGCAATTTAGTTGATGTTTCGCAAATGTGGGAATTACAGAATTTTGCGAATGAATCACAACTTCTCTGTATTTCGCATTAGTTCGCGGTTCGCAAAAATTTCTAGGCCGTACCAATACGTATTTATTTATAATGAACTGTAGTCCATTTAATACAGTAAAATATGTATATCCATCAAAATACATATTTAGCAGAGAAGGAGATAGGGAAAGGAGATGGGGGAGGGTGAGTTTTATTTAAATGAAATTTAAAGTTATGAAGTCTTGTTATGTTAATTTCATGTAACCAGTGGAATAAAAAAAGTGTATGGTGACAATAAGTTATAAGTTATGCCAACCAACAATTTCATACTGTTTATATGAGACTGCACTGAACTAAGAAAAGTAAAAACTTTATTATATAAAAACAAACGGGCTAGCATTCTGAGAACAGTTACTGTGATCCAGTTGGTAACCACAGTTTGTACAACATTGAAGAAAGTTTATTCAAAAAACGTTTATCATTTGAAATAAATTATTTCAATAACAAATCCTCTTTATTTTTCTACAAGAAACTTGTGAAAATGATTGCAGTCAGTAAAACGTGTCGCTCGATGTAAATAAACATTTTTAGTGACAGGGTGTACAAAGTTTACGCCTCTGGAGTAGGTACAGATTGATTAAAATTAATATTTCATATACAAATAATTTTGATTTTACACGGGTGATGTTTAAACACTGTCTTCACGGGGAAAAAAAACACACTTTGACATGCGATTTCTACATTTCCTAGGGGTTAACATTTATCAGTTTGGATTTTTAGGAGGTCAGCATTTTTACAAAGTCATTCTCAAAAGGAGTTTACTGTATGTTATGAGATGCAGTATCAAAACATGTATATCGACTTCCCATTTACACACTAACCTTTTATGCATGAAACAATTCAAGATAGTGCTATACGGATTGTCAACATCGTTAACCTAGGTTGACACACGAGAATCGACTGCATAAAGTCAAAAGCGACAATTGATTATTAGCAGCACGTACATAAACAGTATACTGAACACAACTCTGTGATCTGCATGATTTTCACACGTTGTATATGGTTTTTACACGTTGTATATGGTTTTTACACGTTGTATATGGTTTTTACACGTTGTATATGGTAAACAAAACCCGATTTAGGCTGGAAATAGTTCAATGCTTTTATGTAAAGCCCGTGTAAGGACATTTTGGAATATACTAGGTATAATAATCTTTGTTGTACTGAAAATTAAGATAAATTTTGCATGCTAAGGTGAAATATTTGTAGATAGTTGACATAGGGTAATTAGCAGGGAATTACAAATTGTACATTAAAGTGAAGTACGGTGCAAGAGAATGCAACAGTAGTCAGGTGGACTTACGAAGCTGAATGTTTTCTTTGGTAGAGTCGTCAGGCAGCAAGAGAGAAGCAAAAGACACAGGCAGGACTGTCTTGGTTTCCCAGGTCGTCTCAGAGGTGCGCACTATCTGCATCAGCTGGTCGTTCAAGGGCATCACCAGTGTACCTCCCACCTGCGACAAACACCGCTCATACACACTACGCTCTCTCCACCATTTATAAAACAAACCTTTAAAAATATAACATGTCTTACTGTGTTTTAAACAAATAAGCATTCAACACTGTTATTAACACTCAAGTACGTATTATAATTTTTGAGTGAACAAAACTTTATTTCATAATCAATATTATTTACACATTTGTTTTGATTCAACAAAAGTGTTAAAAAAAGGTTTTTGCCATTTACCAAGGATCAAGAACTTCTCACTATGCTATATGTGATCAGGGGTTCGTGAAGCAACTTCTCTGCAAGAGAAACAAAAAAGCTTTCTGCACGAGACCCTTACCTCCCAAATATCACCTTGCGATAGACACATTTTACATTATTAAAGCCTTAACTTCCTTTTCGACTACATAACCCAAATCCACATCTGTAATGTTGCACTGGTTTTTAACATCTTTGAAAATGTACAAGTTTATGAACTGAAGAGTTGGCTAATTTTAATGCATCTGCTTTCACAAATTGCTGAAGAACACGAGTTAAAATTTGTCTTAGGTCTTCACTCAGAAAAAAACCATAGGTTTATCTGTCTGGTAAGCAGTGAGAAAAGGTGGCAGCAGTTTTGCTACAGATACAAACACTTATAGTTTCAGGGGAGTGATCTCATGCAAGATATGTTTTCTCTCCACAGAAAATGATTTGCAAGTAGGTTTTGTTTTTTAACTTAATCAACATTCTCAACAGAACACTTCAATTTTGGTATCGTCCACAAAGCTTCCTCTGCAAATGGTGCATTTTCCAGCCATCTAAGGTTAACAAATGTAAAGGGAAAATCTTTGCTGCCTGTTATGGAGTGATGATAGTCTCTCCTAGGAGCGGCGTCCTTGGAGAATGTGCCCAGGCTGCCTGGAAACTCATGCATATCCTAACCAGTAACAATGCAGTCTGTTCTCAAGGTGCTATGCAAACCACAGCTGCCAGTATTTAACACAGTTTTGTTGTACTTGATCCTGCAACAACTTACACACGGACCATTCCATCAACAAATGCAAAGAAAGACAGAGCTTCCCCTGGGCAACAACATCCACAAGTCCATTAAGGACATCTTCAGCAGTGCTATGTCCTCAAACAAATGTTGTTCTAACCTCTTTTCCACACATTCCTGTTTTACATTTTATTGTTACTCATATACATTACCACTTGCCATAAAGCTTACACTCACACATTCCTCTTTTCACATTGTGCCTCCAATTGCCTGTCCATACCAACCCACTGCCTCTCTTGCCGTTGCCAACCTTTACATGTTTACTTTCCTACATAACCTTAACAATTATACACTACAGTAACCTTTCATTCACACACTACATTCCATCTTCCCTTAACAAATTAATATAAACCGTTACAGAACACTTACTATTCCTTAGCTTACAAATGAAGTCTTTCGGAAGGTTAAATAATTCTGCATGAACGCCTTATAATTCTCTCTCGTTGCTCCTCTGGGGGAAATCGTCTAAAAGGAGAAGCATGTGGGCTTTGCCCCTCTCCTCACGTCTCAGTACATGGGGCATGCTCAGTGGCCTGCCGTCACTTCCCACTACTCTGCTACCTGGTAGGGAGTGCCGTAATCTCCACGCACCCCTATTGTAGCCTTAGCAGGTGGCTGACTAACAAGCCCACCTGCTCTCAACCACCTGGGGTGTGAATACACCCAGGTAGCTGCCGTTTCCTCCACTGATCCACAGGGACGACTCTTTGTAGCTGTTCTTTATTCCCCCAAACAACTAGATACCACTCTACCTGGAAACCATTTCCTCAATTTACTCTTCACTGACTGAACCAATACTTTTCACCTACCTTATATGTTGCTACTATTTTATAACTCAACTTCCTATTTGATTCCCTTTGACCCCTCATTAGTAAAGGTTTTTGTTGTGGTTTTAACATGCTCAGCCGAGTTCGTGGTTTGTGTTTAAATGTTATGTCTGCAGAACTTTGCTTCGTTACACAACATGGAGTGTTTCTGTACGAAAACAAAAAGTTATACAACCTATGTTGCACGTCTCGGCTCTTGTTACCTTTTTTATCATCGATTACATATTTTTTTAAATTCTGTTTTAAAGTCTGAACTGCTCTTTCAGCTAGCCCATTCGATTTTGGGTGGCCATTGTCAGACACAAGTGTGGATGGTATTCCAAAAGTGGCTCAGCATTCATGCAATTTTTCAGTAACACTAGTTGCAGTAATTTTTGCATTACCCATGCTTCTATCCACTTAGAAAAGTGATCACAAAGAATCGACATGGTTACACCTTCATGTTGCCGAAAATCAATATGAACTCTTTCCCATACTTGAACCGTTTGTGGCCATGCCACTGTGGGAATATCATTCCTTACATTCAACAAACTCTGACAAGCTTCACAGGTTTACTTTGCAAGTCATCCTCAATGTTTGGCCAACAAACAATAGAACGTGCTAACATTTTCACCCTTACTATGCCTGGATGCTCGGCGTGTAGTACCTTCAGAACTTTGTGCTGCAACCCCGAAGGAATTACAACCTGATTAACCCTCGTGGTCGGAATATTCAACAATGGCTAAGCATCAATTGTGGTGCCAGCCCAGGCAATATTTATAATTGCAGTATAACATTTTTACTTAATCCAGCAGCAACTAGGCAGTATGTAGCTCTTGTTTTCTTCCTCATTACTATGTTATGTAAAGACAGTTGGTGAGATTATGATCATTGGCATAGTGGTTTCTTTGGAGGTTCCTTTTAAAATTTTATTAGATTGCCAGTTTTACTTGTATTTTACATGTGTACCAGAGGTGTTATAGGCATGTTTATGCACAATGTCCCATATCAATATAGAATTTCCCTCGGGTAATTTTTTAACCTGTTGTGTTTTGAATTCATATTTGCATCACTTTTTACTTTTAAGGAATTAGCAGTTGCCTTAACATTTACCTTATGTAAATGATACAAGGTTAATGTGTTTAAAAGAAAACAAATTTGTAATTTGCTAATAATTTAAAATTTTAAGGAAATAGTTTATTTACCTTTAGGTAAAAATGTAAGATTGTGTTTAACCTTGCCTTTGATTTGGAAGGCTTCGACTTGGTTTTATAGGATGTTGAGAGTAATGATTCTGTATTGTCAGAAACACTGAGCATGCTATTTCTGAATATTGGTATATTTTGGTATTACTCTTCATACTAATTGCTATGTGGATATTTTTATAGTCAGTTATTGATATGGCAGCTGTTTTAAAAACATTATTTTTAAAAATACTTTGAAATGGAATTTTGACTGGCTTGCCCTGGTATCCTGCACACTGTTTCTTGCGTGAAATGCAACAAGAAACCAACACATACAACACAGCTGTATTATGGAACGTTGAGGGCAGCCCGAGTGCTACCACACGTCCCACTTGAGCTCTGGAGACTACCAACCACCATGACTAGAGCAGAACTCAGTCCCAGGTCGACACCTGTACTCCGCTACCTCCCCCCTCCTCATGAAGACTGCGCCACATACAGGGCTTGCACAACGTACACAACATCTCACAAGACAGGCTTGTCCGATCAAATGAAGGTCTCGACTGACTTGCTTGCTGAACCACCCTCCCCAGAGACTTCAGACCTCAACCAGGCAAAGGAGAGAAAGGAGGGGGGAGGAGACATGCACGCACACACTCTGCACGACATGTAATGCTCCAGTGTTGCAACATGCTATTCTTTATACATTCCACAGGAATAAACTGAAGGTGGCATATGTGTACCGCCATCGGACAGAATGATAGTTCCCTCTTCCGGAGGTAGCAAGCCACACGTGCCCAGTCTTCCTTGGCAAGTACATGCCCCTATGCCCAGCACGATGCCACGCTGAAGTTACTGAGCCGTACACACTCCAACAGTGCATGCTTGCAGCAGACCGAGGCCGCACCCAACTCCCCATCACGCACGTGCATGCACACACACACACACACAGAGATTATATATGCAAGCAAATGACAACCTCTGGTTTTTTTTGTACTGAATTTGTCAGAGAAAAATTGATTAGCATTTTTAATACATAGTATGTTAAATTTTAGAACTATATATGTACCTTGATCAGATTTTTCATGTAGCCGTCATGATTCTCCGGACACGAGGCTCCACAGTACACTCTGTCATAGCGATGGACGTCGGTGCCCAGGCAGAGACAGTTCCCTACACAGAAGGGACACCAAATGTACCTGGTTAATGTACAAGTATTCAACACTTCAGTAAAATGTCTGTCAGAGAATACACCTCCAACATCAATTAAAACTGTGTTGGTCTGAATAAAAGGCAACCATTTCTACAAAACTGACACGCAAAAACTTGCAGTCGCCTTATTTCCGCATGCTAGTTGTGAACTGAGCATCGGTGGCATCATAAACTTCAGTTCCAGGCCGCATGCTCTCAAGCAAGGTCGTGATAGCTGTCCCACACTGCGCTGTTTATGCTTTGTCACGTTTATTTTAGTGAAGAGATTTGGGCAGCTCTTAACAGCGAGGTCTTGAGAGCTGATGAAGGTGATTGAGGTAAGTATGGAGCAGAGCTGGAGTGAAAGGGCAGGGTAAATGGGGGATCCCAAGAAGACCCACCGACCAGTGGCATCGTCCAGCACAATTCCCACATTCGAAAATTAGGGGAGCAACCCCACCAGGAATCGAACCCGGTTCCCTTAGGTGGGAGATGGGTTGTCTAACAATTACATCACCACAACCCCATTTATTATAGTGGCAGCAATTCTCCGGTCTTTAGTAAGATTCACTAATGTTGTATATTTGCTACTGGTCAATTACAGTAGTGTATTCTAACCAGTTCTCGCCTGTCGGTGACACAGCACTGAAAGAGCCAAAGACAAACTAACCATGGATATAGAAGCAGCTACAAAATGGTAACATTAAATGTTGGTAAAAAATTAAGCTGTGGTTGTGGTGGCAGTGGGGGCCTGTGGTGTTGGTGGGTGGTGGCAAGGGTGATGGCAGGGTGGTGGGCAGTGATGGTGGTGGGCAGGGGTGTTTGACGTTGGTGGGGAGAGGGGTGGTGCAGAATTCTTGAAGACTAGATTACAGAAATCATATTGTTGCATGTAAGTCTGAGAGGCGTATCTGAGTTTGTGAAGGATGGAGGTCTTAATAAGAATCAAAGAACTAAATTTGATTTCTAGTTAAATCACACAGCTATTATTTAAAGCATTAAATTATCTGTCTCCACTATTTCTCTTTTTATTTAACAGTGAGCAGAATATTTAATGTCTAATTCAACTATAATTAACGTCCTTCTTAATTATCTCTGGTTACAGTCAATTAAACCATACTCATCATTAACACATTTTCAGTCTACCTGTTGCCACCATTTGTAATGTCTTTTACTCAAGCATCCAATTCAATAATCCAGCCTGCAAGTCGCACTCTTCACTGCTTGATACTCGTAGTCGCAGATTTCCCTTCCGCTAGTCACTTCTCTTACTGCTCGTCTTCTATCGCTCGGAACTCAGTCACTCATCAACTACTCGGCTCGGAGGTCTGTTACACTTTCATATTGTTCGCCCTGACCTTCTGGAAGGTTCAATGCACCCCGAGTCACACTGAGCGAACGAGGTCAGTAATCCAGAGCATTCTTCAGATAAATGCAGAAATCAGTAAAACCAGGGTCAGCAGCACCCGCTGCAAAATTAATTATCATGTTAGCTCACTTTCTGTATCAGATACGTGCCCAGTGGCCTATCATGCACTTGTTCATTCAAAACAATTCTTTGACTTGCTGCCACCGCTATCATATTACTGCTGTCCTTCACTTCCACTCGCTCGCGCAGGATGCGAAGCAGCGAACGGATTAACACTGCCCCCTCCTCAAGTCTGTTCATCCCCAACAGACACTGCAACATCTGGACCATCGTAGAGTGTCAGTCGGTCGATGTGGACAACCTTCGGCTACGCCCGAGAGCCTTGACGACAAATCCGAAAGACCACATCATTGATTGTATTCAGAATCCTGTAGCAGCTTACCCAACATTTCTGTTACTTCGGGCAGTACCCTTTCCGCCTCTGTGGGTTGTACAGCCGCACCAGTTGCCGTCCTTGAAATTCCTCTCCCGACATTCTCCTATCATACGGTCTCTTCATCCTGTCACTATTTAATCTGAGGTGCTGTCGAGCAAAATCATGAATGCCAACAAGTCTGTTACGTAATTTGCTGGAATAATCAGGCGCTGCAGCTTCCTCTTCTGTCGGTCGGCCAAACAGCAGGTCACTAGGAAGGTGTAGTTCTCTTCCAAACAGCATTCTTGATGATGTTACACTAGTTGACTCATGAACTGCTGAGCGGTAAGCAAGAAGAAACAATGAAACATTTGAATCCCAGTCATTTTGGTTGTCTGCCACAAAGATCGACAGCGACTGCTCAAGAGTGTGGTGAAGCCTCTCGACCATTCCATCCGACTGAGGGTGTAAGGCTGTAGTCCTAGTCTTTTTCATCCCCAGAATTTCTGTCACTTCCTGGAAGACAGCAGCTTCAAAGTTTCTTTCACTGATCAGAATGGAGTTTTAGTGGCACCCCAAACCTCAAAAAGACATTCTCTATAAGTGCATCGGCAACCGTTAGTGCTTCTTGGTTTGGGAGGTCATCAATGTCGTTTTGAGGTCATAAATGTTAGCCGGCAATGATGGACGAAATACTTGATTCTAAATGTACCCCCATAGAAAAAAAATTGCACGGGGTAAGATCCTGCCTTCTTGGGGGCCAGTGATGAAGAAACTGGTTACCAGCTGCTCCTCGACCAATCCAGCATTGCGGCAACATTCGTTCAGGTATCTGCGAACGGCTAGGTACCAATGGGGTGGTATTCACACTGACTTGTCGAATGCAAGCTCACTACCCCCTCACCACCTCAAACCGAGAGTTACGAATGCTATCAAAACCGTAACACCGGACATGCTGACAAGAGCGTGGAACGAGTTTGATTATCGCGTAGATGTCGTTCGGGCCGCTCATGGTGATCACATTGAACATTTATGAATGTATGGTAAACCAACTTCACAATTCCATGGTTCATTTGATTGGTCAATCAAGGTTGTAGGTTGTTTGGTTTTGATGTTATAGACCCTCAAAGTTTGGGAATTCTTTTATACTCATCCTGTATATTTGCATACAGTAGACTCCCTATTTACAGTTTTTCAAGGGACTGTCAAAAAATTTCCGTACGTGCGGGATTTCAGTACGTGAGGGTTCTGACATGTCTATCAATAAAAAACAACTTTTGACATTAGATTTGATTTTGAGTATAATTAGAGCTGTACATTATCTGTGAATAAAGTTTAATTAATAAACACAATAAAATGGGAATTTTTTTTTGTAAATATTACTGTAATAGTACATATTACTGTAAATAATTCAAATAATACATTTCACCTCAACTTTTATAAATAAAGAATATAACATCGCAAAATACCTTATATGACTGATTGTAATCCAATGCAAGCTGACTAAAAACTTTCAAACGCTCTGAAGATGAAAATAATATGAGAGAGAATGAAAGTCATATTTTGAATGTCCCGCACGCACTAGATAAGCTGAGAGCGCACAGAGAGATTATCGACCAACAGTGTGTTCACGGTGGTCAGACGGAGAAGGGGCAGGAGGAGTGAAACCTCTCCCACCCCTACATGTTGGTGACACCTTGTGTGCGTGGCAGGAGTGAAACCTCTCCCACCCCTACATGTTGGTGACACCTTGTGTGCGGGGCAGGAGTGAAACCTCTCCCACCCCTACATGTTGGTGACACCTTGTGTGCGTGGCAAATATCTGTCTTTTAAAATAATTAATTATATTTCACTGCAAACAAACTTGTAATTTTGAGACATAAATGAATAAGGAGAGAAGGGAAGATGAATAGGGGTGCCGGTAGGGGGCAGGGATAGAGAAGGAAGAAGTGATGGGGAGGTTGCAGAAGGGGGAGGGAGGTGGATGGAGTTGAGATGGTGAAGGGGGGAGGATGATGAGAGGAGGGCAGAGGATGGGGTAAATGAAGAGGGGGATGGAGGATGTATGAAGAGGTGGGTGGCGGAGGGAGGAGGTGCGAGGTGGGTAATATATCTCCAGCCAAGAAAATAAAAGACTAGTGATTTGTCATGGCCATGTGACAATATTTCACTAGTAGTGAACTCATTGAACTTTTTTTGGATGTACTGCAAATGTCAATAGAAATAGTATAGCCCTCTATTTTTTATCTTTTATTTAGTAAAACTCTGATGACCTTGATTGCAGAACAGTAACAAGTATTACAGGTTCACAACTGACAAAGTACACTAGTTTTCACACTCACATCTTTTGCAATGGAAAGACACAAATTGTGTTGAAATGTTTTGCTTTCAGGCATTATGTCTACTCATGTCATGAATGAAAAAAGAAACTAAGTGAGTACATACTGGTCCAAAGATGCTCTATTACAAACTCCAATTTTCTGTAATATCATATAACGCAATAGATTTTTACTTTTCTTAGGATGGTACATTTCTCCGAAAATAACATAGACCACGGAAAAAATTGGCTTTAAAAAATTTGACCTGTTGTAGATAGGACAAGATGAGCATTTTGAAAAGCATTCTCACAATACAGAAACCTGTGCATTAATGAGTGTCTGCTTCTTTTCAAAGGGTGTTTGTATTTCAAAAAATACATACAATCCAAAAGAAGTAGATTTGGAATAAAGACTTTTATTTTGTGTGCTTGTAAAAGTGGATATGTTCTTGATTTTATTGTCTGTACTTAGGGCCTGAAAATTTTCACGAACGCGAAATACTGATAAATTATGTTTAATTGAGAACTTCTGTAATAATTCCCGTACTCGCGAAACATAGACTAAATTGCTTGTTTAAATGTACAGTGGAACCGCGTTATAACGATAGTCGACAATGGAAAAATAAATTATCGTTACAGCGAGTTATCGTTATAACNCGCGTTATAACGATAGTCGACAATGGAAAAATAAATTATCGTTACAGCGAGTTATCGTTATAACAAAATTTAGAGTGACCTCTAATTTTTTTTATTGTATTTGCTTTTGTAGATTCTGTGTTTAAAGAATGCCAAAATACGTGAATGCAGTAACAAGTTAGTACAAAAAAATCTACGTCTGACAGCAGCATTATGTAACGACCAGCAGACACGACATTGTTTCCTCTTCCCCACCACCAAATATGAGGGGGGACGCAGGAGGGAGTTAGTTGCCCACCAATCAGCGCGCNACATTGTTTCCTCTTCCCCACCACCAAATATGAGGGGGGACGCAGGAGGGAGTTAGTTGCCCACCAATCAGCGCGCTACTTCACTCATTCTCTCTCTCTCACACACACAAAGCCTGGAGATCACTGAAAACTTTCCTCCCTACATCCCTCTACCGCCCACAAACCATGACTCGTGTCTTACCCCTCTGCTATACTCTCTTTCTCCTCCCGCCTATCCCCTCGTTTCCTCTTCTTCTCCTGTCGCGCCCCCCCTCCATCCAGCCCTTTCAACAATCTGTTTCTCGCCCCTCTGTCCGCTTCCATTCTTCTCCTGTACCTCGTCACTCCTATCTTAGCTTGCAGCGTTTCACTTTGTCCCCTTAAAAAAGTTAATAATCAGTAATGTAACCGAACTGCGCGCAGAAACTACAAGACTGTTCAGTCCTCGTGTCAAGGTTAAGTGTAGGTCGCAGCACCATTCCACCATCCACGGCAGTCACACGCATCCTGTCTCGCCGCAAAGCAGAGCTTCCACATGTGTACGTTTCCCCTCCACTCCCTTTCCTATTCATGTTACCGTTCAATAAATTCCTCCAAGCCTTCTTTGTTTCCGCGTATGGCAGAGGATAGTCAACCTCTTTGGTAAGGGAGAAGGGAAGAGGCAACGTTTTTTTTGAGAATTGACATTCCAGCATGGCAAAAAAAAAAAAAAATTCTTTTAAATTAATAAAATAATGATGAGGTGCCACTGAAATCCATAACAATTAGCATATCTGTCAAAAGATACAAGAAATTATTTGAAAATGTTATTGAGGTGTTGGTACAAACCACATTGCAACTGTATTGCGTACATCTATTTGCATTTACGGTGAAATCAGACTTGGGCAACACAAAACAGAAGTAATTACACGCAACATACTCTACAAGAGCACTGTATGATGGAAAATATTTTCTAACTACACCAAAATAAACTATAAATATATCCATGCTTATCGCCAGTAACCGCGAGTGCACTTAGTAATGTTGCACAAGTCAAAATCAAAGACTGGAAATCACAGCTCAGTTTAGTCACTCGGCAGAAGCATGAGACTTAAATAAAGGTATGACAAAACAGAGAAAAGAAGAAAAACAAGAGTTGGAAAATTTCCTCCGAGACTTATTCAAGTTAATGCAGTTCACATTCTTCAAAATGCAGACACACTAACAGTTTGACATGCCCCAAGCCTGGTGGATTACGAGAACAGCATCGCGGAGTTCATTACTATTTGCGTGATGGTGTGCTTGCCGTGACAATCGCGGGCTCGCATGACAGACGAGCAGCCAAACTGCACAGCTCAAGTGACAAATGTGAAATACATGGGAAAAGGGAGCGGGCACTCACGGCTCATAGCTACCGCGCACCACCTCCATCACATCACTGTGCCAAAAACCTACCCAAATAAAGGCATCGCGCAGTAGAGAATCCCTTCGGACACCGGTGCAAACCCCGTCGCAACCACTTTCCCACATGAACCAAACTGTGTCGAGAATAAACAACTGAATTTCCAGAACATACTCGAAAGGAAAGAACATCTAAGAGTACCCCAATGGCCCTTTATCTCTAATCGCTGATGCAATCGACTTTAGAAAAAGCAAACCCATGACAAATACGCATACAAACACTGCCAAAATATCTGAAATACTGAAAAACAATTACGTACATTACCTTGAAAAAAAATAATTAAATGTTACTATTAAATCAGTGTTAACTGCAACATTACAACTTATACANATAATTAAATGTTACTATTAAATCAGTGTTAACTGCAACATTACAACTTATACATTTGGAAATTATGTGTCTGTAACTCTAATACTAAAAACTACATTATATAATAATTGTGCATATTTTAGATACTGTGTTCATCTTCACTATGTTTTAATTTACACTCAAGTGTTATTATTTCAAGTTCATTCTCACAGGTTGCAGTATTAATATTCATGTAATTTTAGCATGAATAATTTGACATGGTNTTATTATTTCAAGTTCATTCTCACAGGTTGCAGTATTAATATTCATGTAATTTTAGCATGAATAATTTGACATGGTTCAACATATCTTACAAAAGTATAGATGTGGTAGTGGTGAGAATGCGACGAGTCCCAAATGCCGCTGTCGCCTTGAAACACGGCCTACTACAGTTTTCCAACTGTAACTTCTAAACCATCACAGGTAAAAGGAAATGATCACAACGTCTATATTCTCAACAGAAAACAAGACAACTAGCAGGTTTATAATATACCTGTACACTCAATAAAATTTCATAAGGTATTCAAAAGAATAGAAAATAGGACCATTGAGTATACTAGAAAAAAATGTCTATGTTAGAAATTATGCATCGTGCAACATTTTAACATTTTTGACATGGGGAGGTTAAGTAAACATGGCTGTGGTATCACTATATTCAGAAGTTGTCTAATAATTGAATTAAATCAATATTTCATTTAAAAAACATGTTTGTTTTATGTCAGAGATGGTTACGCAAGAATTTCATGTAAAATATGCACTTAAATAAATAATTTTTTTTTTATTTTTCCAGCAGTTTTGATTTAGCGACAGTAGCAATTTTGCAAGAGTATTGTCGAGAACCACAAGCAATCACATCAGGCTTACTGCATATTCATGTTACAGACCACACGTATACTCTCGTTAGTGAATCATAACCATTCTGTTCAACGCAAGTTAACAGGTTACATACTTAAGTGATTCAGATAGAGTATCACAGAAATTACACTGTGAGGAGGCACTTAAAGCATACTAAATTATTTAATCATCACTCAGTAATCACCACATTTCCTAACAAAATGAAGCAATAAAACTATAAATATTAATACTTAATAAAATCCCACACTTTTGAGGTTTAAGACATCTATGTCTACAAACCTAAAACAAATCTATTTCTCGTAAAAAAAATTCTAAGCATAGTTATTGAGGAGGCACCAACACTATCTCAAAGACATAATCCATATACATGGCTTGTATCATTTGTCTATTTGCATAGTAAAAATATGCTTCTCTGAAATGAATTTAAAAAATATATATATTTAACATTACAAAACAATTGAAAATATAAGGCAACATAAACACATTAAAAATGAGTACCTTTCATAAATTTTGGTTCGCAGAACTCGTACTCATCAAACTCATGCGAGTTCTTCTTGAACTCCTCCAATCTTTCATTGGCGTAGTCTATTACATCCTGATGGAGTTCAATGCCGTGGTTTATTCCATGAGCACCTACAAACAAATAAAATAACGTGTCTCATTGTATTGTATCATTCCATTTTCTACCATTGTGTGATTACGATGTTGGCCTTGAGATAAAAATTAATACTATGTTCTTAAAAAATACACATGAACTTTTCCTATTCTGAAATAAATAAACCACACACCACGGCTGCATATAAATTAGGGAAGAGTGAATGATTAAAGGGAAACAGCAGATGCTGTAAAATTACCACTTCAACACGGCCCAGTCACAAGTATCATCACAGTTATAGAAAATACCAGAGCTGAAGACTTTTCTTTCAATGGTCAACATGAAAAGGGGCTGTATGGTTCCTAGTGAATAGTACACTTGTATATTTAACCACATTTCATTTAGAATTCAAAAATTATTCTGGAAATATGAAATGGAATCCTGCTGATGAAGTGCAGCTATTTTTTCTCGGATAGAAGACGGGGTTTGATGTTACACAGACAGACTTGTGGCCATGTAGAAAACACTGAGGACAAGCACAAAGGCAACACAGGAAAATGCTAACACTAAGGTTTCACAGTGCGCAGTCGGACAGAGAATAACCAACGTCTGCACGCACACGACACACCATGTGGGATGCCCTGGAAGCTCCCATGCAAGCCTGTAAGGACACTTGTATGGCCATCTGTTTGCTGGCAGTTTTCATGCACGTTTTTAAAATAAAACAACGTATCGTACAAAGACAGAGCAACGACTAATTTTATTTAAAAAAAATCTTAACTGCTAACGACAGACGTAGATGGCAGCACTAGACATATATTGTAGATATCATAACAACACCCCCACTATATCTAACAATATATACGCTTATATTAAACAATTTGCACACCCAATTTATCTAAAATTTATAATGTTTAACAGAACATAAACTTTTGGTGAACAAATCAGCAGGCATTTCAGCCGTAGGCAAATACTTAACATTTACAACATTATTTGCCACACATTCTCTACAGAAATGATATTTTATGTCGATGTGTTTGGTTCTCTTATGAAAAACTGGATTTATAGTTAACTTTAGTGCACTCTGATTGTCATTGAACAGATCAATAGTATACATATTTTGTGTAATTTCACATTGCAAATTTCTTAAATAAACAGCCTCTTTACAAGCTTCTGTTATCGCCATGTACTCGGCCTCACTACTTGACAAAGCAACTGTTTTCTGTTTCTTTGTTTCCCAAGATATTACACAACCAGATAAAGTAAAACAAATTCCAGTATATGACCTCCTGTCAATAACATTTCCTGCCCAATCAGCATCAGCGAATCCTTCTAATATTGAACTACCATTAGCAGAATACTTTAAACCAAAATCTCTAGTACATTTTAAATACCTCAATAACCGCTTAACATATGCACAATGTTCTTTAGAATAACAATTATTGAATTGGCTTAAATACCCAACTGTATATGCTATATCCGGTCTGGTCAAAACCGTTAAATACATAAGACATCCAATTATCTGTTGATAAGGAAAATTACCTACACAATGCTCACTGTTAGATACATTCAACTTAGTCTCCATTGGAGTCCGAACTGGTTTACATTGACTCATATTAAATTTATACAGCAGCTGATCAATATAATCTCTTTGACTTAATGTTATTGTTTGCTGAGATTTATCAACAGTAACATTTACACCTAGACATTTTTTTATTTCTCCTAAATCTTTTATTTTGAACTGATTTGCTAGGACATGCTTCAAATGATTAGTCTCATTAATATCATTTGAGAAAATAAAAAAGTCATCGACAAATAATGTGACTACAGTTTTCAACTGATTTTTCATTTTTGTATACAAACATGGTTCTATTTTAGACTTATTATAACCCATGTTTAACAAACATTCATCTACTTTTTTGTACCAAGCTCTTGAAGACTGTTTCAGCCCATAAATAGCCTTTTTTAATTTAAGCACTTGGCCATTTTCTGTTTTTTCTGAAAAACCTTTTGGTATCTGCATATAAATAGTTTCTTCAAGAGTACCATTCAAAAAAGCAGTTGTAACATCTAGATGCGTAGTTTTAAATCCTAGTTGTACTGACAATGCAAAAAGTAATCTCAACGTTGTATGTCTCACTACCGGAGAAAAAGTTTCTGTAAAGTCCACACCTTCAACTTGCGTAAAACCTTTTGCCACTAAACGCGCACGAAAACGGACTTTATTTTCACTATCATACTTTTTACGAAGCACCCACTTGCACTGTACAACTCTACCGTCTTCTGGAGCATCACTCAACTCCCACGCATCATTGTCTTTGAAACATTGTAACTCTTCTCTCATAGCCGCCTCCCACTGCTCCTTTTCAGGCCCACTTAAAGCGTCGTGCAGAGACAGACCAGCCGCATCATCATATGTTTGACCGTCAACACACAGATTAGAGAACCCATATCTGTCAGGAACCTTCCTTACCCGCTTGGGTAGGCACTTTTGGCTTTCCTGCTCTTCGTCCTTCAGTGTGCTATCTGCATCTTCATATTCACTGGGAACATATGACTCATCATCATATCGGAAACTGTCTATAGAACTTTCAGAGTTATTTTGTATAGACTCAGGTTCTTGTTGTTCATCATCAGCAGGTTCCTTACGATCCCCCACTGAATCAACATTCTGAAAATTCTGATCAGCTTGCACCTCGATGAGATTTTCAGATTTTGATTCCTTCTCGATGATGATCACGTCCCTACTGGTTGATACTTTCCTGGTTTCTGGATCATAGACCCGATATCCCTTTACATTATCTGGATATCCTATGAGAATGCATTTAGTTGCCTTCTTGTCCCACTTCTTGCGCTTTTCTTTAGGTACATGGACCATCACAGTGCTACCAAAAATTCTAATATGACTAATATCTGGTTTGGAGCCAGTCCACAACTCATACGGAGTTCTATTATTCAACGTCGCTGCCACAATTCTATTCTGCAGATACACTGCCGTATTGGTGGCTTCACCCCAGAATTCTTTGCCTAAATTGGCATCAAAAAGTAGACACCTTGCCTTTTCTACTACTGTACGATTAAATCGTTCGCACAGTCCATTCTGTTCTGGAGTGTATGGATTGCTCTTCTGATGAATCATGCCGGCACTATTCAGGTAATCTTGAAATTCTTTGTTGCAGTACTCGAGCCCGTTGTCACTTCTTAATACTTTGATTGTCCTCTTTGTTTGATTTTCCACTTGAGCTTTGAAAATTTTGAAATACTTCAAAGCCTCATTCTTGTGTTTCAGAAAATAAACAAAAGTCATCCGACTATAATCGTCAACAAACAACAAGAAGTATCTCGAGCCGCCTATGGACACATTCTCCATAGGTCCACAGATGTCTGTATGCACAATATCTAGTAGATTACTGCTGCGCTGGCCAGTGCTCCTAAATGGTAACCGGCACTGTTTCCCTTCACAACATGTAGTACATGAGGACTTGCTTATTTCTACCTTCTCATCAAGGGACATACCCTGCACAGCATTCTTCATTTTATTTAAATAATCTTTATTAACGTGTCCCAATCTGCGATGCCAAGTTGTTCCTGACACAACTGAAGCTGCCAAACATTCTGGTTGTAACAAATTAACTTTGTACACTCCGTTGACCAACACTGCCTCAGCAACCAACTCATTATTCTGGTTGTAAACTGAGCAACCGTCTTCCTTGAAAGATACACTGTTGCCTTTTTCAATTAACTGGCTAACAGATAATAAGTTCGTTGTCAAACTCGGTACACAAAACACGTTCTCCACTACGATGTCATACTCGTGACTGTCGGTCGTAGTTGTGATTTTAACATCGCCGGAACAAATTACTGGTACACTCTGACTGTTTGCAACAACAATTTCCTTTTGTTCATACTTTGCATTCATAACCCAACTTTGATTAGCTGTTAAGTGTACACTTGCGCCTGAGTCGATATACCACTCGTCTTTGTTGAAACTTCCACTCAGGAATACTGCACTAAAAGCATTTGACTGCATTCGAGTACTATTTTTCTGCATTGACGAGGTATTTTCATTATTTGTGCACTGGTTTTTATAATGGCCGGTTTGTTTACATCGATAACATTTTATCTGTTTGACATTTGACTTTGACTTTGAAGGTTGAGTGTTGCCAACATCATTCTTTCCGGCCATAGACCAATTATTCTGCTTTCCCCTGAACCTAGAACGAGCCGCAAAAGCGCCGTTAACGTCACACTCATCATCATGACTTGCCAAATCCATATCCAACAGCTTTGTTTTGATAGAATCTGCCGTTATTTGAATGCCTGAATGCTCAATTGCCATGATCATAGGGGAAAAACGATCAGGCAATCCTGCTAATAGTAACGATCCTGTCCACTGATCATTAATTTCAAATCCTGTTCCGCTGAGTTTCTGTGCTGTATCGATAATCTGCGTCACATACGACGTCATCGAACTGCAACTCTCTCGGCGAATCGAAATCAAATTCCGTAGCAAACTTATTCTTCGTGAAAAACCGCTATCATCAAATAATTGTTTCAACTTTGCCCACAATTCTTTCGAAGATGTAACATTTTTTACGTGAACGTATAAAGACGGGTTGATGGTCATAATCAACTTCGCTTTGGTTCTTCCGTCATCTGCAGAATTTATTTCTTTATCGACTTCTGGCTTCACACAATGTTTCGTGCCTTCGAGTATTAAGAAATTCTCCGCCGCGAAACACCATTCGTTGTAATTATCACGTCCCTTTAACTTGGGAACGTTAACAAGATAGTTCGTTGACATTTTGAATCTGATGCACTAAACTTGTTCAGTCCGATAAATACAACAATCCGTCACGTCACAGTTCAATCGCGCACTTTTTGTAATCTGCTTTTAACACTTGCTAAACGTAACTGCAAAATACTTCTTAAAGCAACAAAATCGCGAAACTTTTGTGTTGTAGAGCGAACGGCCCATAACCTAAAATAAAACAGCGTATCGTACAAAGACAGAGCAACGACTGATTTTATTTTTAAAAAATCTTAACAGACGTAGATGGCAGCACTAGACATATATTGTAGATATCATAACAACAGTTTTCGTAATTGGTCACGTGCAATTTTCGATGGAAGATTTCCTACAACATTTTAGCCAGAGAGAGACGGGGGCGGTAGAGTAATTCTATTTGTTTTGTTTTGAGAAAGAGTGTAAGACTATTAAACATGAATAAATAGTAAATAAAAAAACACGAAAATGTTTACTAATTCCAAAACAGCATTGTGTGAAAATTATGGTGAACATTCGTGTAACGCAATAGTTCCAGCCATAACAACAAACTGCTCGGTGCATGGATGGACAATGCTGAAGTCTTGAGTGAAGATTGTCCCTGAATCAAAGTCATTAAAAGTGCACTCACATTTAGTGTCACCAAGTATCGTTAGAAAGGTTATTCCAAAGAACTGCTCGCATGCAGGCTCGGGTATGAGGTCTCGTGGAAGCTTCCATCCGAGCTCGTACAGAACATTTTACTGTGGCACACAGGTTTAAGAAGGAACCTCCAGAACCACGGTGGGCTGGTGCTGGCAGACGGAGAGGTGCAGGTGCAGAGCCTCTAGAGCACATCTTGGTGAGAGAGAGCGTGGGTGGTAATACAGTGGTAGCCCCGGCAGAGGAGCAGCGACGCAACGTAGCCCTGCTGATGGAAGCAGCGGAGGACAGCGACGTCTGCTGTATCTGTCACGTAGACAGTCTAGGCTCCACCCTGTCCACCGCAGCGAGATGAGAGAGACCACTACACCGTGGCCTCGACGTCACAGAAACGCTCGCTGGGAACATAGTGACGGCTGTATGGACTGCAAGATTGTACCAAGTGTTACATCTTAGTTCCTGATGGGGAACACAAACTGGAAAATAGCTTTGAAACTGAGCAATAATGTTTGGTTCAGTAACACTGGAAGTACGTTGACATTGAGAGACTGCTTTGCCAACGTCCTCAGACCCAGTTTTCAGCATTTGGCTTACAAAACTGCACATTTTGCTACATAATGCTCACTCTTAGTGACTGGTTTTTATATATACAGAATGTCACAGGACTATTACAATAAATAAATAAATATCTGGGGGTGATAGGTCACGTAATGAGGAACAACTTTTGTCAGAGAACGGATGTCCGCGAGACGCACCGTTTAGATGCTAGGTGTCTATGTGCAACATGTTACAATACCTGGCAGGTTGGCAGTTAGCGTTGCACCCAACAGACACCTGCTACCTACCTCCCAGGAAACAGTGGTACACCTATTTGATATAGTACTGTTTGGGGTGGTAGTAATAAAAATTAAGAAAATGTTTGTAGGTTGCAGTACTTAATTGACTGCATGTTACACATTTCCATACGTTAACTTAAAGCAGTTGCTCAAAATGGCAGTCCTTTGATTGATTACAGATTACAAAGCCGATGCATTGCCTGGCAGACCCTCTGGAAGATGCCAGGAGTGGTTTTAACCATGTTGCACGACTCGTGTATTCGTTCTACAAGAACGTCGCGGTTCTCCAAATGCATAGAGTACACACAACTCTTGATGTGGCCCCACAGGACGAAGTTGACTGGCATGAGGTTGGGTGACCGTGATGGCCATGGCACAGGGCCACCTCTCCCAATCCACTAAACAACCAACCGTGTCAGTGAGGTGCTGGTCATACATTCAGCTGCACATCTTCTAGCAGCTGGGGTAGCTCGTTTTCCAGAAAGTTGTGATACGCCTGGCCATCTGAATGGGCTGGAGAGATAAACAGTTCAATAACTTGTTTGTGGACGATGCCAGCAGGCACATTCACAGCAAACTGTTAGTGATGTGTGGCCACCACTGCACGTGGATTATCTTCTGCCCACACGTGACTGTAGTAGTTATTGAAATAGCCATCTCTCGTAAAGCACACTTCATCTGTAAGCAACACACATGATGCAAACTGTGGCTTGGCAATGCACTGCTGCATAAACCACTGTGCAAACCACATACAAGGCTTGAAGTCAGCCCATCCAAGTGCCTGTACCTTCTGCATATGGAATGGATGAAGCCTGTAATGACGGAGCACTCCCCAGATGGAGTTGTGGCTGACGTCCATATCATGAGCGATCGCAAGTGTGTTTGTGGATGGGTACGCCTCAACTCTGTCTAGTATTTCCTCTTCAAAATGTGGCATGCTCACACATCTTGCCCTGATGTCCTCATGCGGTGGATGGAAGGTAGCGCAGTCGCTGATGTAGTGTCTGGAACAGTGTGTGATGTGGCTGTTGTACGTCGAGGAAGTGTTCCTGATAATGACGTGCTGCTACACAACCACAGCCTCTAGCTTCACCGTACAGCATACACATATCTGCCAGTTCTGACGAATAAGCGTCCATGACAAGTCTGGTGTACTAAGCGCAGATACGTGTAGTGGAATGTAGTGGGTGTAGGGCATAACGAACTGCGCACAGCACATGCGGCTCTCAGTGCTTTTGATACTGCGTACCTCTTCAAGATAGAGCAAGGCTCTATAACCAGCCCTCAATTCACTAGCTACAGATGACTGCATGATCGACAGCAGGGATGTGATACGTGCGCCTCAGAATGCCTACCTTCCAGGCACGTAGAACTATTTTACAACGATGCCTGGCATCTCAACAGAGCATCTCCGGACATCCGTTCTCCGACAAAAGTTGTTTCTCATTGCATTACCTATCACCCATAGAAGTTTGTCGCAATGATCCTGGGACATACTATATGTATGTACGTATATATATATATGAATATATTATGTATATATCAAGTGTATAATATATTATGCATATATAAAATGTATAATATACAGAATGTTTAGAAATTAAATGCCCAAACTATGGGAGGTGATTCCTTATGAAAAATAAAGTCGAAAATATACAGGACACTTTATACCTAAACGGAATATTGAAGGAGATACGAGCCTGTGAAAAATGGGTTTTGGAAACGTATTTTCACAGGATGCCTTGTACTTTCTGCCAGCGGTAAGGATGGTGGTGATTTACCGACAGTACATCCACACGGTTGAATGGGACACACTCATTGGCATGCAATGGAGCATGTACTAGTAGAGGGCATGTCGTCGATGTGCTGACGTACCGCTTTCTTAAGCCGAACCGTGCACATGGGCCAGGGACAGCCAGCAAAATGTGTGTCTCTCTGCAACATGGAAAGCATAAGTCACCTTTCTGATGCGGACTTCATAGGTATTATATAAGGCATTCTGCAAAAATATGATTTCAAAACCCCATACTCACCAGCTCATAGCTCCTTTAATATTCTGTTTAGGTATACAGTGTCCTATATATTTTCAACTTTAATTTTCATAAGCAATTACCTCCTATCTTAGCTCGGATGTTTAATTTCCGAACATCCCGTATATATTGTATGTATAAAAGTATATATTGTTAATAAATACATGTATAATATTGACGCATGATGTGCAAGCTCCATGCGCGGTCTGGCTCTGTGAGAGGTGACCCACCTCAACTCTCCCCTCCCCCTGGCAGACCCGCTCACTGCCCTGTCGCTCGCCCGGGGAATGGTTGACAGCGGCCCCTAACTGGCGTCACATACCCTCCTCCCCGCCTGCTGGAGAAGACGATGAGTTTAGAGGATGCGCAAGAATATTCTGGGAACTAGGACCTCGGTGCAACACAGCATTTAGAGAAATTTCTGCGTGATGGCCTACGACCCTATAAATATTGCAGCGTTCCAAGAGTCTGCAGTATTTTTGTGGAAGACTGAGTGCTCTAATCGAGTGTTGGCGCGGCACAACAAGAGACATCGGCAAAGGGGACGGACGAGAGGGTGTGAAACCCGACAAGTGAAGGTTACTGTGCATGAGGGCTCTCTGAGAACTGGAGGACATGGAGGACTGGTGGCACCTGGACTAAACTGAGCTGGGACTGTNATCGGCAAAGGGGACGGACGAGAGGGTGTGAAACCCGACAAGTGAAGGTTACTGTGCATGAGGGCTCTCTGAGAACTGGAGGACATGGAGGACTGGTGGCACCTGGACTAAACTGAGCTGGGACTGTAAGAACATGTGATATGGACTTTGTTGTAAATATTGGAACAGTAAAATATGGACATATAATTTATAAAGTAATTCAATAGGTTTCGGTACACTGTCTATTATGACTGATTTTTGATATTTAATTACAATAATTTTGTAGAAGTAATTGTAAAATTGTATTGATTGGATTCATTAAATGTAAATAGTAAAATATATCAATTTATTGTGATATGAGACGAGAGTATTTTCATGGTCACTATTTTAAATAAATTACGAAATTTTTATTAACTCTTTAATTTAATTAAGACCTCCATCCCTTAACAAACCTGGTTCAGTCCACTGATTATAGGAAATTGTAACTATAAATATATACATGTTTATTATATATAAATACATAAAATATATTATATATCGTTGGCTTGGAATGAAAACCTTGTATCTCAATTTTTCCCAAAAAAATGTTTTTTGTGTTTATTGGAAGGAAAACCTCGTAAGTCGTCTGTCCAGATGGTTAAAATATCATTTTATGTAATGTGCGGTGCTCTACTGGGAAGATATAAAGCCTTATATGTTGCACACACACCTCTGTTCTGTGTGAAAAAATCTTACATCAGAGCTACTTCATTATGTGTTATAGCTGATATTTTCTATGTTTGAAGGACGAATCTGTAGTTGTACACCAACTTGAAGCAAGTAATAAAAAAAATTTAAAAACTAGCATTTAAATTATTTGTTTGTTTGCAAGGATAATGTGTTTACAATAATCAAACTATAATGAAAACCTTGTATGTAGGTTTCAGTTAAAAGTTTAAGTTTGAATACCTCATAAGTCGACATACAAGGTTTTCATTGTATATGTTATTTTATTCGACTATTTACAAGCTTTTTGATTCAGAGTAAAATTTTCAGTTCTGCATAATAAAAATTCTAACAACTCATTAAAAATTAAGTAATAAATGTAAACTTTTAAGATTTAATTTTCTTCATACTACAATTTATTACATTATCAGTGTAAACCAATAAATTTTGAGTATTAAATTTAAGTTTCTGATCATGCCTTTGGTAGATTCGTAGCAAAGGAGTGAGTGGAACTGTTGGGGGTACTCGACGGCAAGGTCACTAACGCCCACAGTAAAGTGATACTGGAAGGGAAAAAAAAGGAAGAACCTGTACAGGAGCTGAAAAGGTAAATGAAGTTAAAAACCGAAAACAGGAGGCAAAATAACAGTCGCAAAAAACAACTAACCAAACAGTATAAAATACTCGCCACGAAACAGGTATTTGTGTGTCAGACAAGTGCGCCCGATGCAAAGGTGAGAAAGCAAATCATATTCCCTGCTGGCACAAGAAACAACAGGACGAGCGCAAACAGGCAAGTCAGAGACAGCGGGAGAGAAGTCCACTCCCGCTGCCAAGCGTGCCGGACAAGGCCACAGACTGCACACAGCACATCGCACACAGGGAGGAAGGCTGCATGCTTCCTTAGCCGCCACATCTGCTGCTTCATTGCCAGGGACGACCACATTCCCTGGAACCCACAGGAAGACGACGTGAACACCAATTCCAGCTTCTCCAGGCTCATGGAAAGAAGCGAGTGAGCTGTGAAGCCAGATCGAATGGCTGTCACTGCATTCATTGAATCGGAGCACGCAAGGCATTTACGGTGAAACCCCCTACTGACAAAACACAGAGCCTTGAAAATAGCAAAAAGCACTGCAGTAAAAATACTGCAAGATGGATGAAGTCCAAAAAGATACCGAGAAGCACCAGCGACAAAAGCGCACCCAGTCGAGTCATCTGATTTGGAACCTTCAGTGTAAAAGCAAATAAAACCAAGGAACACATAAGAAACCAGATCAAGAAGAAGGCCCTTGTAAACAACAGGAGTAGTAGTCATTTTAGGAAATTCCGCAAAATCGAGGCGCACCTCAACCCGAGTTGTTAGCCATGGATGTTCACGGCGAGGCAAAGGCAACACACACAGGGGTATGTCATACTGCTCCAGGTCGTGTGCAAAGCGGACAGATGCCAGTTGAGGAGAATTAGGCCTAGCGGAGTACAACCACTCATGGGGCAGATGGTGAAAAGCATTGTGGTGAAGGTGCAAAGAGTCCGAATGCACCCGCACCCTATAGGAAAGAAGCAACTGGTCACGCCTGTAATAGAGGAGGTTCACCAGCCACGGCATAAATACAGACAACAGGGTTTAGGCGAAAAGCCCTAGTCGCAATACAAATACCCGCATGGTGAACACTCACCAATGGTTTCAACACAGATGGCAAAGCATAAGAATAAACGACACTGCCATTGTCTAGTTTGCTACGGACCAGGGCACGATACAGTTGAAGAAGGGCGACTGTGTCAACACCCCAGTTACGACCACTCAATGTTTTCAAAAGATTCAGGTCTTTTACAAAGCGAGACTTGAGGGACTGAATAAACTCCTCCACAAAAGTTTATAATTAAAAAAAAATGTAAAAAATTGTAGTGTTGGAAACCCGCAAAATAGAGCCAAACAAACACACCTATGGAGAAGGAAAGGTGCCACGTTTTCTGTAGAAGTGGACCACCTGTGGCTCGGCTGTGGAAAAGTGGACACCACGACTGTCCGCTCAGTCACCAAGGTGGTGGACGACCAGCTGGATCCGACATTCTGCCATGCATAGAGATGCAGCAAGGCAGAAAATGGTAAAGTCATCCACATACAGCGCACAGTCCACAGGTGGTCCAACGGCTGACACAATGCCATCGATAGTGATGGCAAACAGAGCGACACTCAAAATGCTTCCCTGCGGCACACCATTCTCCTGAACAAACTCCCGAGAGTAAGAGGCACCATTGCGAACTCTGAAGGTATGGAAGGTCATTAATTGTTGTATAAATACACGAAGATGTCAGCGAAAAACCCCAAGTAGACAGCTGTTGCAAGATACCATGTCGCCATGTCGTGTCATACACCTTCTCCAAGTCAGAGAATACAGCAAGAAGGTGCTGCCCTCGCAGAAAAGCCGTCTGTATGGAATCCTCCAAGCTGACCAAATAATCCACCACAGAACGATTTTTGCAGAAACCGCACTGCAGAGGCTATAAAAGCTGCCAGATCTCAAGGCAGTACATCAGACGCACATTAACCATACGCTCCATGGTCTTACATATACAACTGGTGAGGGAAATAGGTTGATAGCTGGAAACACTCGTTTGACCTTCCCGGTTTCAAAATTGATACAAGGGTGGACTCACACCACCTGAAGGGAAACACCTGAAGTCCAAGCATTGAAGTCGCCAACTATCAGAAATGGAGGTGGAAGCAGAGAAGAGTTTCTCTAAACCATGTAGCCTGACATGCTGGTGTGGGGGTACATGTATGCTACAAATAGGGACAAACATATTGAGGAAAACCCTGATGGCCACTGTCTGCAGAGCAGTGCGAAGGGCAACAGCTTCATGGTAAACAGAATCCTTCACCACAAGACAGACACCACTACAGGCACGGTCCATCAACACGTTATCCAAGTGGTAAAAAGTGTGACCTCGAAGGGACGCTGTATCAGTGGGACGAAAGTGCGTTTCCTGAAGGAAAATGACTGTAGGGGTGAAAGACACTAGGAGTTGTTTCAGTTCTTCAAGATTATTAAAATAACCTCGGCAGTTCCACTGTATGAGGAACATGATTTATGGAAAGAAAGTGTGCGGAAATAATTACTTCAATTTCCCCCATGTCTGTTGATCACTGGCTTTAGGCCCCCTGAGCCTTCGCCAATGTTTTGTGACTCAACATCAACTATCATCTGAGTTGGCGAGTGAATGACGTGATCCTGCGAATCAGGTTCACTCGCAGGAAGGGATGTAAGAGACGGAGTCTTTGGCTTGTCTAATTTTTTCGCAGTAGCTTGCTGACGAGACTTCCAAACAGAAGGTTTCAAAAGTTTTTTTTCAGCTGGCCCACACTGCGTACCGACAGTTGTGGTCCGGGTAGTCTGAACTCCCTGTGGCTTCAGTGTGCTCACAGACACTCGGTCTAGGTAGCCACATCAACTGTCTGTGTACATACATCCTTAACTGCTGGTCGAGCATTGAGCATTGGCAATAACACTGTAAGGAACAGAAGGCTTCGCGCCCTGGAGAGCATGGAAACGTTTCCGAGCCTCAACAAAGGAAACCTTGTCGGTGACCCAGATCCATTGAACCGCCTACTCCTCCTGGTACACAGGGTACTTCTTCCACCAGACAGGATGTCCTTTGCTGCAGTTCACACACTTCAGCAATTTGCTGCACTGAGGAGTATCTGGTGGATTCAGACTTTTTTTGCAGATGAGACAGTTATAGCAACATAGAGCAGGAATACAATACTTAATATGCACATCCAAGTACCATACTTTGATAACAGAAGGGGGATCACGCACACCAAAAGTCAAGATGAGAGTAGCTGTAGGTGACTGAACACCATCAGTAGTCTTCAGCACACTGCGAACGTCGGTAGCATACTGAGCTTGCAGCTCACTTAAGATCTCTTTTTCCAGAATGTCAATGAGGTTGGGACACCAGATGACGCTTGCTGGAGTTGAGGGACACATGGGACTTGACCTCAGTGGGGAACTTTGCAGTAACCCCAGTGAAAGTCTTCATCGCCTCGCCAAGAGCCCCCACGACTGGGCAGCATTCGACATCTCGACCAGAAGCTCGCACCTTTCACTGATCTTCTAGCAGTCAGCAACAGGACCATCAGCTGCTCCATCAATATCTTTTTGTAATTCGAAAGGCAAAGCCTTTTCAAAAGTGTGCCCTTCTAAACCTTGGATAACCAAGAAACGTGGCGCAGGTAATTTAGTAGTGGTAGACTGATGCAATACAGAATCCCAATCCGAATCACTACCAGTATCATCGCGGTACCGCTTTAAGTGGCTGTTGATGGTGTCACCCTTTTGTGGAGTGCTTTCGGAAGCCATCGTGTGGGACTCCCGTACTAGGACTCGGCCTCAGCCTGCCATTCAGGGNGAGTTAAAACACCTCATGAGCTGTGCCGTTAGGAGGGGAACCAACCTCCCAAACACCTAAGCAGAACGTAGGAACAGCTACCCTTAGCCAATATTCACTGAAAATTACTGTCCCAGTAGAACACCGAAGTGTACACCAGGGCAAACCAGGGGCAAATTGTACATCCTGAGCAAGGCCAGTGTTTCATTCCCCTATCTGGGAAAACATCCCACCCTCCCCACTATAGAGGACACATTTTGGTGCCAGTTCAGGGGACTTGTGGTTGATTACACCGGCCTTCTCCGTACAGTGGTAACACGTCTTCCCGGCAGGTCTGGACGCATGGGCTGATCGGTCATGACAACCCCTCCTACCAAGGCACCAATTGGTGCTACGTGGGTGTACATGTACGTGGATACGGGCTCCGCACATAGATTTGCCTGATGGGCCAGTGAGAATGATTCGCTAGACAATCAACAACAAAGGCACCATGTATGGTCACACAATTTGAAGGCAGCATTCATCTTCCTGAGGACAGACCCTCAGCAGGAAGGACATTGCCCTGGTGAGATGGAACAAAACAGATGACAAAGAGAAGGAGACGAAGAAAGAAGAATGAGATGATGGTCCAGACAGATTTCAGATCCCGACCGCATCCTGATTAGTTGCTTCTTACGGACAAGCACTGGGTGGCTGTGGTGGTATTCTAAAACCCCGCCACCACATGGGGAGGATTGGTAGTAGGTAGTAAAGTTATTTTATTGAGAGAAATTTATTGAATTGAATTGGCGACAGTAAAATCTAAATTGTAATTTTTACTGCTGCATAGCTTTGTGAAGAATACTATAGTTGATACTTTATTTTACAGGCAAAGTGGCATCGGAAAGAAGTAGATTGGTGGTGGAACTAGAGCTTCACAATGTCATGGAAGATGACTAGCAGACAACTTGGTGATCCATTGCATAGCAGCACTATCAGAGGTATTATTAATTACTATAATTGCCTTTTAAAAAACTTCAGAGTAGAAAAAAGTTCATTTGCTTTTTTAGCAATTAAGATTCTGGAAATGACCCACTATGTAGAGACAATTTGTCAGTAACCCTTTACAAATTAAATGCAAAGCTAATATTGTACAGATTCAACGAAAATACTCTCATTTTCTAGAGTATTCTGAAACATTTTTTTTATTATAACAAATGTGTAGTTCATATGATAGTCTATGATATTATTTTTCTTTATATTGTTTTCAGATGCTGATTCGCAAGTGATAGGGTTGCCAGTGACAAAGGATGGCCATACTCCAGGTAAACATGATCACAAATATTGTCTTCACACTGAACCAATTGAACTAAATTCATTTACCAACAATACTACAGTACTTCCTCAGGAACACTCTCTTGTTCTAGATGATATTGGTGGAGTTGTCAAAGATTCCTACGTAAGAATAAATTCAGTATTTCAGTGTAGCTAAAACCATTTGATTGCCACTGATAAAAATGTAGATTCTGGATGTATCGACGACTTTGCTGGATTAAGCACAGAAGCTGAATGTGCATTACAAACGCCATTTCATTTACCATCCCACCGATGAACATGGTCAAGAGGTTTTCGTTACCATAGATTCATCTCAAAAAACAGTAAGTGACAGGTTACTTATTTCAGATTTAACATCTCTATTTTCAACATTTGACAGCAATCAAAATATTGTGACTTCAACAGTAAGTGAAAGCCACATAGTTGTTACATCCTACCAAAATACCGATTTATACAAGAACATTAAAAGTAATGTGAAAACCACATTTGGTGAGGCAGTTTGCAATGTAATGGAAGAGACAGATCACTGCAACAACAAACGAATGAGAGGTGAGACAGATTGTGGTGTAATACATGAGGCAGATGACTGCAATGACACACAAATGAAAGGTGAGGCAACTTGTAGTGTAATGGAAGAGATGAATAACTTTAACACAGGAAAAAGAGGCGAGGCAGCTTGTAATGTAATGAACGAGGCAGATGACTGCAAAACACAAATGCAAGGCAAGGCAGTTTGTAGTGGAATGGAAGAGGCAGATGATGGTTACAACAGATAAGGAAAAGCCTATAATGAATTATGTACAACAAATGTGAATAAAGCAAAAAGAATGAAAATGTGTAGCCTACAATGGAAGATAGAAAAATGAAGACAAAACAGTTTTTGATGTATCTAAAGAAGCTAGGACTCTGAAACCACGTTGTTTATGCAATGTTAAGAAGACAAAGAACCAGTTTCACTACACTAAATTTACTGAGGATGTAAGGAAAGAAATGTTTATTAGTTTTTGGAAGTTGAAAGGAAGAGGATAATACTGCAGCTTGGTAGTAGAAGTTCAGGAATCACATTGTCGTAATTCACTTTTCTATCACATGAAACTTAATGATGAACAGGACAGAGTAAGAGTATGTAAAACTATGTTCCTAAATACATTTTCATTTGGAGAATGGATGGTCCATAACTAGACATCATGTTCTGAAGATCAAAAATGANTATGTTCCTAAATACATTTTCATTTGGAGAATGGATGGTCCATAACTAGACATCATGTTCTGAAGATCAAAAATGATGAAGCTAGAAAAATGGTTCTTGAATTTTTTGAGAAACTGCCTAGTCGCACTATTGTAGGAATTCTACTGCCAAANATGAAGCTAGAAAAATGGTTCTTGAATTTTTTGAGAAACTGCCTAGTCGCACTATTGTAGGAATTCTACTGCCAAACAATACCTGGATCCAAACTAACAAAAGTAGAACTGTACAGGGAATACAAAGAGTATTGTGAGAAACAGCAAAAATCACACCTTGTGTCCTTTTTATTCACATTTCACAGTATGTTTGATTAACCTGACTTGGGTACATTCTCGCCAAGACCAGTGTGGTCTGTGCTGCTCCTTTCAAATGAGGAATGCAAGTGAAGAAGCCTACACAGCGCCAGCTAAAACAAAAAGAAACAAGAAATGAAAAAGAGACTGATAAAGAAAAGGCTAAAATATCTTACAATGGATCTACAAGCACTTTTGTTATCGCCATCCATGAAAGCTTCTGTGTTGTACTACAGAACAAATTGTACAACTTGTCCTTGGGAGATGGATACTGTTTGTTATTTATGGGATGAGAAAGAAGGAGGCCTGTCGCAGATGAATTGTCAAGCATTATATCTAATTTTGTAATAGCAGAAATGGATAAAAACATGTTTACTGAAGTGATATTTTTTAAGTTTTGGGAGCCCATACCAGAATCGTAACAGTGTTCTTGCAAATGCCCTATTTTTGACAGTCCACAAAACTGGTGCACATTCAAATGGAGTGAGATTAAATGCATATTTGCATTGAAAGAAGATTATACTCACCAGCCACTTACGTAGAAGCATGTCGCACTGAAGGTTGAAACCAAAACCATATAAAGTTCAGTACGTTACAATACTTCCTTCACAAAGTACAGCAGCCTCTCACTCCTTTNGTTGAAACCAAAACCATATAAAGTTCAGTACGTTACAATACTTCCTTCACAAAGTACAGCAGCCTCTCACTCCTTTGATCAATCCTTCCTGGGATTAAAAAGGGAGATCCAGTTGTCACCGATATCAAGTGCATTCAATATAAGCCAGATGGTAATGTGAAGGTAAAGCTCAACTTCTCTGACGAATTTATGGAACTTCCAAGAAGNGCATTCAATATAAGCCAGATGGTAATGTGAAGGTAAAGCTCAACTTCTCTGACGAATTTATGGAACTTCCAAGAAGAATGATAAAACACTCCAAAGACATGGAAGTAGAACAGCAACATGAAAAAAGCTCCCACTCGAGGCATCAAAGTTTGGTCATCCACAAGCGATCAAGCAAGTTTTGCCAAAATATGTACACAGGTATTATGATGAGCTACCTCATTACCTTCATGGACCGCATCGTGAATGTGTCCATGTCTCAAGTAAATTGCCTTTACATAAACTGCATTTTGAGAAGCTAAATGAAAGGAAACAGCAAGTTACTGATAACTAATGAGCCTACTTTCCTCTACATGGGTGCAAATACAGTTTAGTGAGTTCTTAAAAGTATATATAGATGGTAGGTAAGCATTGATGTCTAATTGACAGCTATATCATTACAGATGAAACCAGAAACATGTGATACAGTACCAAGAAAATTAAAATACAGGAGTGACTTACCCAGGATTCAAATTCATAAAAACTCATAAAATTAAGCTAGCAGTAATTCTAAAGAATAGAGACTCTACTAATTACACAGAGTACGAATTTACTAGGAGCATTAGCATATTNGGGGGGGGGGGGTATGAAGATCAGGGAAATTATGTGAAATGTGTACGTTTTCATTATATTTCCGTAGGTAATTACGTTAAAAGCGAGGAGACCTAACCGAACATCACAATAAGTAAATAAAGGGTGCTGGTTGCCATCACATAATACCGTATTTCGTCGTGCTGCAGTACAAACACCACTTGTGTTTCCTTCGGAAAATACTAGTACCACAAACTCTACTGCACAATATTTTAAGTTTTGAATATTTTCCACTAGTCACATTGAACACTCATTGTTGTAACTAGTGTAAATAAAGAAAATGGTATGTGTATTAAAAGATTATGTGACACTTAACATGTTTTATTCAAATTACTATTTTGTTTTTCACTTGTACCGTACTCTCTCAGATAATAAACAAAAATTTACTGCAATGCTTATTTTAATAAGTATTCACCTTACCCGTTATCACCTTTAAACATGATTAGAAACATTTGTATGTCATGACACATTGTAATGTGGCACGCGCACAGTTACAGCCGGCTATAACTTGCCACTCGACTAGCTCAAGACGGAGTAACACGAGACTCTGTGTAAAACGGACGCCAATTAAATATGAAATAAAGTCAAGTTCCTGTGTATTTGTTCTATACTTTTATTTAACAGTTAAGTGACCCAGCTCCCATACGAAGTTCAGAGTACAAACAGGTTTCAGATAACCAGACAAGTGCAGAACAGCGCCACAGTCGTTTACGAATTATTTCATTTCTTAAAAACTTACCTGAAGAAATAACAAATGCAGCGACCTCCCACACCGGCGTAAAAATAATCTAGTAAGGTCAAGTTTGCCGGTGTGGGGGTTAGCGCTAAGCCCGACGCGGCCTAGGCGAGCGCTAGTTGACGACTGCTTCAGACGACTGACTTCAATGGCGACAGGCACATGTATACTTGTGCTGCGTATCACCCTTCTCTCCTCAGATAAGGGCCTGGCACGCACGCTCTCCACACGTTATCGAAACTGTGTCGTACAAAACTTGTCGACGCAGTCTGAAAAAAGCTAATCTAATGCCGACGCTTAACAAAAACTCCAACTTTCAAAACGGCAACAGAACGCCTGATAAACGTAAAACAGCAAACGTATGCCCGATAAACAAACTATCATGGTAAAACGAACCACCACAGCTTTTAATTTCAAACCAGATAAAAATATTACGAAGCTTAGCAAAACGAAAGAAAATGGAGCACGTGTCCCGAAAATTAATAATGTGTACTGCGTCATTACAACATGTATGCAGTGAAAACCTCGTGTATACAATGTAAGACTGAAAACATTGCATGTATTCAAGAATAATAACTGAAAACCTTGCAATTCCTAACAGACCAAGTAAATCATGATTTTAACTAAAAACATCATTCAAACACACTAAAATCAGGAATAAATTTTAGTACCAATGCTGTTCAAGTCAAATTCAAGATTTAAAATTGAAAATGACAGACAGTTTTCTGCTCCCCCTGTAAAGTTTGGTTTTCATGACATACAAAGTTTTCATTCTAAGCCGACGATATATAAAATATAAATTTTTTTCTATCAAATTACTTTTGCCAGAAGAAATGTAATGCTACTCCACCAGAACACCGATATACTAGGGACTTTAACGTCCGACTAATTTCATAATATGTGCCCACCTAACCTAACAGAACCTAACCCCACGATGAGTGAAACACCATTTTACATTTTTAAACTAACCTAGGATTGGTTTTACACTAACCTAGGATTTTTTTAATTTTACACTAACCTATGATTTTAGGGTTTTACACTTAACTACGAATTTAGGATTTTAGGGATTTAAAGGAACCTTAAAACACACCAAAAGAATATAAATTTACTCACCTAAGTAAGCGGCTGGTATAATTCCTCTGTCAACGGCCAATTCAACCTTACCTCACTCGCCGAAACACCTTAATCCACTAAAACGCCACATACGCTAATATTACGCACTGAAGCACTCGTTTATAGCCGAATAATACGCACTGAACACTCTTTCATAGGCAAATATAACGCACAGAAGCACTCATTATTGCTTTCTCCCTTTTAACTCCACCGGATTGGGATGTTACAACTTATCACAGCAAAGACGCAATGGCTACTGAAGTTCAAAATTTCCCGTTAACAGCGCCACATGGTGACGTAGCAATACTCAGGATTAACAACGCCACACGGTGACGTAGCAATACTCAGGATTAACAACGCCACACGGTGACGTAGCAATACTCAGGATTAACAACGCCACATGGTGACGTAGCAATACTCAGGAGTCAATACGGTGATGGGTATTCATTATACAGCTCAGTAAACAAAGCAGCGGATTACTGGTATTTTTAACTATTTTATTTTATACGTTCTACTTATTTTAACATGACCCCCTCCAAAATATGAACAAGGTAAGCTGTGCAGAACCCATTAATGCTACTTTTGTTGGTCTAGGACGTTTCGTTCAGAAAAGCCCCTAAACTGCACAATTACCATTTCCGTCACATCAACAACCAGGCATCTTTCTTCTACACAATAATCAGTAACATATTTTTAGAGTAAAATTTCCCACAGCAGTGACATGTGCACGACATTTTGTTTTGTAAGGTTGTGTTAATGTTATTATTTATACTGCACAGCGAGCCCGACAACGACAAAAGTAGAAATACAAACTACTTTTGTCGGCCTGTCGGAGCCGTGATTTTGTCGGGGTGACCTTGCTTCTGATTGGCTGTTGAAATATTTACGTCGGTGTCGGGGCTGTGATGTCGGACTGTCGTTGCATTGTAAATCCAGCATAATGCACCAATCCATTTGTTGTCGATTTTGAAACCCGTGCCACAAAGTTTTTGTCCTGTTTCAACCATTTGATTGACTTAATTAGACATTGAATTGCAATTTTCAAGTCTGGTGGAGATCAGACTTCTTAATAAACTTATTTATCTTGTGTAACCTGAGTCGTCACATAACCTCTTCAAGGTATCACAGATTTCTTTTGCAGTTTTTGCTTCTTTTACATGGCTAAACAGCGAAGGATCTAGTGTCAGCACCACTTTGCTTTGGCTGTAGCTTTCTTATCACTGTCCGCCTCCGTGTCATCCAAACACTTTGATAACCTCTCAAGTACAAGGTAGTTTTCCACAGCAAAGGTCCAATCGCTGTAATTTTCACGGCCTAGCAATTTCGGCACGCCGTATATAATTTACTGCCATTTTTGAGACAAGTCTATACACACTTATATTCACGAGTAAAACACGTTTTAACTAGAAATAAATGGTCCTGGGCCCATAACCTGTTATTTATAAACAAACTCGATAAGTTTCTAAGCAAGAATGACTTTATTTACAGCAAAATAACATGGTGCCGGGCATAACAGCAACTTAACGAACTACATAGGATCACATGATACATGGTGTAGACATAATATACGTCATCGATTTTGAAATACAGAATAACAGATTTAAAGTAGAAATTTACTGAGCTGGAGAAGCTTGCTAAATCCACAAATACCTCTATAAAAGCATCTGCTATTGTTGTTTTATTACACGTCTTTTAGTAAGAAAATTATGTAAATCCAAACAAAAGACCAAGAAGGAAAACGTAATGATGAATCACAAGTGCGTAACATTGTTAGTTTTACTCATTTTCCTTGTGATAGAAATTACATTTGACACTGTTATTGTAAAAAAAATTATAACCTCATAAAACATTTTTTTATGGAGATTTTGCTTACAAAAACATGTACATAAAACGATTTCATATTTTTTGAGACAAAGTACTTGTGAGTTTCTTTTAGTTGCCTAACAAACATCGAAACATTCAGTAATGCAGTTCCTTAACTTAACAATAGGAGTGCTTCTCAGCGTCTTTCGAATTCCAACGCCTGTATTCCCAAAATCTTAAATTACATAACAAGGAATTCGGATATGGCTACAGTCACTGGTACCAAGACGGCAGCAATGCAACAGGGCCCTTAAACTTGCATAGTCAAATTCAACAGAATAAAACTCTAGGAGGAAACCAAATGGGCATACAATCTTGCTAACAAATATTACTCAAAAAGGAAGCAAGGATCGTGACACGAGAAGGGATCAAGGGCACATTGCACTGAAATGGAATGCAACCACAGAATCACCCTCGAATCACAAGACTGTAGGTATCTGAAATATCAAACTACAGACACAATGATTGTGCATAAACGTACCCAAGATGAGTCCGACCATTGTACTGAGATAACCCGTGCCTGAGCCCAAGTTGAGGAAGCTCAATCTCGGCGCTAGTTGCAGACTTTCCATCACCTCGCTGTAAATGCACGGTGCAGAGAGGTGTAGATTGCCGTGCTTCCACGCCAGGTCTTTGTAGGCATTGTCTTTGAAGCCCGGAGCAAAGTAATGAGCTCTATCCACTGCTCGGAAAACTCTCTCAACTAGAGGGCTTTTAATGTAGTCTGCTTGCAGCAAATTGTCGACGAGATTGTCATTGTCTTCGCCTGCACTTACGGCACCTCCCATTACTTACAAACTGAAATCATAAACACATTTACAATCATATTTACTTTCTTAAATTATCACTAGACAAATGTCTACTGAATAATCGAGTCTAACCTGCACAGCATAAATTCTATTATAAACGCAAATCTTTTAAACCTTGCTAAGGGTTCAAGGTCAATCAGAAATCAGCTGGTTTTGACAAAACAGCTCCTCTTTCAAAACAAAATAAACACACGTATTACGTAATAGCTTGTAAATACCGTCAAGTTTCAAAAACATTCAAGAAAATCTAAAAATTTAATACATCCAGATAACATGACAAAACGACAGGACCTTTTCACTATAAATTCAATTAATATTTATATTAACTCTTTACATAAATCGAGCAATATAAATCCCCTGATTTCTTAGATAAACATAACAGAGCTAACTCGCGTCATAGAATACGGAGTGCATACAAGATTACCCAAAATAATATAAACAAAAAATTATTTTTAAGTCTCACAATGATACTGCCTGGTACTATTTTACATTCGGCTAAACTGCCTGAGATAATTCCAAAACAAAGTTATTTATTATTGATTTATTTATTTGAATATCTACCTGTAAAATGAAGATTCCATTTGTGAAAAATTGCTCAAGGGATGTAAGCGTTTTCACAATTGTGTTACAATTTAAAAACACACTATGCATATACAATATTGTTTCAATACATATATAACCATATATTTTTGAGCACACACAATAAAGTACTAAACAACACAAGTTATACGCTATTCGCTCACAAATTAAAATGTAATTATACCAAGAATACATAAAAACATTATTATCTTAGGACCAGACGATATAATAGGAACACTTTTGTAATTTGCTGAGATTGAATTTTGTAGGGCTGATATATTAATAATCATACAATGAAATGGTAAATGAGCATACAGGTGCATAAAAACTGAATTTGATTTGTATATAATGGTTACATACAAAGTCAAGGTATAAAATTTATTATTTTCAATGAGGTTGATGTGAGTTTTAACTCACATCCCTCTTGCTGCGCCATACAATACCAACAGCCCTGGCCAAGCAACGTGCCACAACCCCCATCAGCAGATTATCTANTGTAGGGCTGATATATTAATAATCATACAATGAAATGGTAAATGAGCATACAGGTGCATAAAAACTGAATTTGATTTATATATAATGGTTACATACAAAGTCAAGGTATAAAATTTATTATTTTCAATGAGGTTGATGTGAGTTTTAACTCACATCCCTCTTGCTGCGCCATACAATACCAACAGCCCTGGCCAAGCAACGTGCCACAACCCCCATCAGCAGATTATCTAACCACATGAGCCCCCCTTGACAGACACGGGATCCAGATCCCAATCGCACGGCATGCATGCTCCAACATCACACTGTACTATCAGGACGTAGCATGCGAAAAGGCATCACCAGGCAGACTAGCACCGCTGATCATTATGTTTACTACAGCCGATAACAGAGTGCTGTCCGAGTGTAAGTGAGTGCAAAGTGGCCCCTAAAAAGAAGTGTAGTGCAACCCATTTGGCAACCTCGAGTGAATCGAGTGTATAAAGAACACGAAGGCAACACCAATAACGAGCTTCACTCGTGATCTTGGTCAACCAGCCCACAGAGGTGTCAGAGTAACAGGGTACAAAAGTGTATGGAATGTTTGTAATGAAAGGGTATTTTTATACAATTAGTTTATTATCACTTAGTGCAGATATGTGTTGTGTAAGTTATTTCCATGTAGTGTAGTTTTGAAGTCAGACAGACTCATCACTGAATCTCAAAGCAACCAACCAACATGCAGTCTGCTAACTTTTATTATATTCTAGAAAAATTTTAGTGCATATGTTGTTTGCTAGGGACTATGCTCAAGTTCATTAGAAAAGGGAACTTTCCCACGCAGCTATTTTGTAGTCGAAGGTTCAGAACACCTACTTCTAGTTCTGGAACATTCTAGAACATTCTCAACAAATGCTACCCCGATGCCACCACACCCCTGCAGGGAACTTGGCGGCCTATAGGGCAGGCAGTCTGGTTACAGAGCCTGAAAAGGGCGGTAACATGAGTCGGCCATGCTCACCCGTATTGGTCCCCGGAAATCAAACAATCAACGATAAGTTCCTGCAAAAAATTAAGTTCTATGAGAGCCTGCATGTTATTATGAATAAAGTTATATGCATCGGAACAGTACAAATGCACAGTCCCACCTCATGTTACACACGAATCCCTAGTAACGAAAATAGCGCAGATCCCTCTGGGTGACAGCTGGGGTTCGCGTCAAGGTTTTAACAAATAGCCACAGTTTTACGCAACAAAACAAAAACACACACACCACTTTCTCTTCAAGAAATACAAATAAAACACTTTTCCTTTAATGAAATAAGCAATTAGCTCTGAAAGAAAATAGGTTAACATAAATATTAGCAATGTTTTTTTTTATTTTAGTTTTAACAAGGCTGTTTTCCCAGTACATTGCTGCGTCGATTAGGATTATAAATACCCTCTAAATTTGTATGGATTAAGGGTGTGACTCCGCCAATGGCTTTCACCAGAACCCTTGTCGAACCTCGCGCATCATCTGCCGACCCAGGTAGGGACTATCCTCACCGAACACTGGCAGTGTGCAGAATGACTGCAGGCCACGCACCTAACACACCCCTTCTACCCAGTGTAGAGAGTATCATGTACCACCCTGCCTAACTCCAGACAAGGGTAATTAAGTGGCCTAACTGCTATGGTACAATTAGCCACAGTAATTAAAAGTTAGCCACAAATTAATGTAGCAATTTCCTTTCATATCCGCTGCTGCAGTGCTCATGTGAAGAACCGACAAGGTGGTCGTGAGATCTCAGAAACATGGTAATATTTCACAAAACGAATAATGAATTGTTTATCTATTAATAAAAAGACATTCCTGTTATGAGTGACATCTTTATCAAATACCATTAATAATTAATTAAAATGATGAGTTTCGACTCTAGCAGTGGCACTCCAAAACCAAACTAAGGCTCAATAAATTTTTTTGTAGAAATTTACGAAATTTAAATTTCAGCCAAAATTACATTTTAATTAATACAAAGTCATTTGTTCATCATGCAAACTGTTTTTTTTGCATATACTGACTTTTCAGGTAATGGAAAAACTTCTTAAGAAACAAGTTGCATTTCTCATAAAAATCATTGAATACAATAATTATTTTTTTTATGTCAAGGTCATTAGTATTTGACATAATATAAGTGTAATGTTTCACCAAGTGTTATGGTACGCATCTCATTCTTTTTTTTGGCTGGCAGTGGCAGCTACGCCTAGCAAACCCTTTCTTCAGTCTAGCAGGAGGGGCCATCAGGGCAGGCACATCTCATGCGACTAGGGGGTGAATAAACCTATGTGCACGAGTCATTTAATGACAATAGACATAATTTCGTAAAGGAACATTTTCTTTTCATTCTTGCACCTGTTGTTATGTATGTGGGTTCCACTCACAATGACTATATATCTACATGTACTCTAGAGACTGATTTGTCTATGCAACTGTTTAACGAAAAATACGAAAGAAAATAGTTTCATGTAAAGAATACTATTTAATAACATATTGTAATATTTATTAATTAAAGTAATTTGCCTACTCAACATTGCTTCCAGTGATTTAATAATGAACAACAGGTTATAGGCCCAAGCTGTGTATAAAATATAATCCAGAAATTAAAATGGTGATTAAGGGAGACAGCAGTGATTCGAGTCTTTACAAAAGAGTAAGTAAGAAATGCTGTCTTTAATAATTGTTTTCAAACATGACTCAAAGTAATTTTAGCATCATGTACTTAAAACGAGAGAATTATGACACTTGGAGAATACAACCTCAAACTGTCCTTATAAAAACTTAACTTTGGGGGTATGTTTCTGGTGCCATAAAACAACTGATGTGAATCATGCGTGGACATTTGCTCTTGTGATCACTTGCACCTCCGCATTCACGTACAACACCTAGCCGACACTGGGTGGAAGTTAACACTCAGCTGCGAGTGCGTCAGTATGGGTCGGCGAGAACTGAAAACACCCATATCGTCGTCATGTACTATGTGATTCAAATCACCGTCTTCCTTTTTTTTACCTCAAGAGGTAAACCTTGGAGGAATATAACAATCGGCCCAACATGGTTTCCCCCTCCCCCAAAAGCCACAACCTTGAAACACCACAGCAATTAGAGAGAATGTCGGCTCAGCTCTCGCCACAACATATGGCATCCTTCCCATCTGCCTGATGTCGACCAGCTCGTTGGCATGGATTTGAGTGCAACGTAACCTCAAGCATGTGTTGAAGTTAATTCATTATTAAAACCTCAAACGAGCGTGGCTACCCATAACTCTTTCAGGGATAGACTCGTACAGTCCATCCAGGTTGGAGTAGTAGACTCGCTCACAGGCGAGAAAAACCGGAAACTGAAATACACTTAAAACATTTTACTGGAAACTGAAATATATTCTCAATTTGCCATTATTACAGTCATTTTAATATTTATAACGATGTTCAAAGTTTAAAAGGGCCATTATGTTTTCTCTTCACAACAGACTGCATATCAAGGTCTCACAGTATTTAATTCATGTTTCTAATGTGGTTACATTCCCCGTGACATCACAGTCACAAACGTAATTAACCTCTAATTAATCACTGCGATGATACCAACATGTTATTAATAATGACATTTTATTTGTAGCATAATTATAAGCATTAAAAGTGTTAATGTCATTTTTCATGTAATTTTTGGCACCAGCTTCGGCAATTATAAGCGGAAGCTGATACCATCATTTTAGTCTGACTTCAGCACTCGGTCCGGCCGGCCGCACAGGAGTTTCACTTCACGCAGACGCGCTCGGCACTATCAACTTTTGCTGTAAACATGTTCATCATTAACAACAACATAATAAACCGGAACATTTGTGTATGTAGTGACGAGGGGATGACCGTCTGCCTCCCTGCAGTTTTTAACTAGGGCTTAACATGCTACACATATTTCACTAATTTTCATGGCTTAGGCCGATTTAACACTATTAGTCACCAGCACCCCCGAGCATCGCCATTGTGGACACAGGTCAAGCCAGACAGACAGTTGCTACTCCCACCCACTGCTTCCACCCAACAACATATCAGCGTGGGCGGGTGTTATGAGGGTCCACCATCTGGTCACACGCAAGCATGGTCACTACCACCCTAGGCCGTAATAGTGTCCTCCGCCACGTGTGTACGAAGGGAGGTGAGTCAACAGCCATGGTAACAACAGATGTCAACATTACTGTCCATGCGCCGAACCATGTGGGCAAGCTGGACATCGGGAGGTACAATATGAATTGGTGCACCAGTAAAGGTAAAGAAAGAATATTATGCTAAAAGTGCATCAGGCCCTTGCTCATGTCCAACCGGTTCTGGGNGTCCTCCGCCACGTGTGTACGAAGGGAGGTGAGTCAACAGCCATGGTAACAACAGATGTCAACATTACTGTCCATGCTCCGAACCATGTGGGCAAGCTGGACATCGGGAGGTACAATATGAATTGGTGCACCAGTAAAGGTAAAGAAAGAATATTATGCTAAAAGTGCATCAGGCCCTTGCTCATGTCCAACCGGTTCTGGAGCACAAGGTGCCCCTATCGCGAACCAGACAATGTGAGATGTAGGACGACCTGTGCAGGCATCGGAGAGAGGAGCAATTTAGTGAGTAAACTGCAACAAAGTTTACTACACCGAGTGCCTTACTGGAAGTGAGCACACAACAGCCGACCGAAATGGCAAAATTCTGTGCGCAAGTTGTACCCACAATACAAGCACCCTCTGACTTTAAATTGGAAGGAGGCCTGTTATCATGCAGTTGTCACCGGGACATGTGTAAACACAGTAATTCGGAAACAGCGGATTGTGAGAACTATGGGAGAATCACTCATTGGCAGTGTGCGACAGAGTGAAATATGTTTAATGTTGCAGCCAGCAAATTTTGATGTGCAGAGTGTACCCCAGCATAACCGCTAACAGTGCCACTTCCACCAGCCGCATTTGCAGACACTGCCAGAAACTACAATAGCCCATTGGCACATTCCATGAGCCTACCAACAGCAGCAGCACCTTGGGCAGTGCAACCTGCATGAACAACATCAACTGGCTTCATGTGGCCTGTGCTAAAAGTAGTAGCAGCCACAGTGCGACAGGAAATTAGACTAGCTCCCTTAATGCAAGGCAGTATTGAAGCCTTCATGCTTTCAGCAGCATTACTAGATAAAATCGCTAGGGAGCAGCACAATCCGGTATGTAAACGAGACAGGTTTTTTCTGCACCACATGCGAGGCCCATAGAAGGGTAGCGAGGCCACACAACAGTAAGCTGTTCATGGCATGACTGGTACATAAATTCTACCGACCAGCAATATCCCAGATCGCAACCACACAGCCATGACTGCAACCACAGGACCAACCATGCTGAGCGAGCATACAGTGAGGGACCACATCAGTAAGGGGCACCATCCCTTCGAGTGCTGATAATGCGAGTGGCAGCAGTTTGACTGGAATAGTGAATGCCCAAAGTACAATACCAATGAGGATACTAACAGACAATAAAGCTCCACCTATAGGAAATGGCTCGTCTGGGTAGGAGAGCGAGATGCTCACTGCCCCCGGGTCACAGTAAAAACATAACACCGACACCTCAACAGATCCTGCTACAACAAATCACTAAGGGAATTCACCAAATGATCCGAATACCAGTCACTTTGAAGAATAAGACATGCCATGCCTTTGTAGAAATGGCAGCATCACATAACTTTGTGCATGTCGGTTTCGTCGGCGAAAGTAAACTTCAGCAAACAACACAAATACTACAACTCGCTGCACTGCAGCACACTGGGAAAATCATGGGAGAGACAACAATAACTGTCCGAATATACGATGTGGAGACCACCACTACAGCCCTCATATCATCTGACCTACATGAGGATGCCATACTAGGCATTCCCTGGCTCACTCAACAAAACACCATTGTAGAGCCAGAAGAATATAAAATCCATTTCGGCCATAGGAGTGACAAACTGTGCACAATCTCGAATCATGTCCCACAAATTGCACACCTGACATCAAGCTGGACGATATTGATCATGCAGTACCACCAGAGTTTCACAACACCCTGCAAAGACTACTGCATGAGAAGTGTGGCGAATTTTCAGCAGCAGACACATTACTTCGCACCACAGTAGCCAAACATGAAATACCACTGGAACACGGCAAACCACTCTATGCTGCTCCACGCAGTTACCAGCTGCACCAATGCATGATCATAAAGAAGCAAATAAAAGTAATGCATGCTGAGGGCATTATAGAACCCATCTGCTACCATCACAACAGTGCCATAATACTAGCACCGAAAAAGGATAGGGTGTGATGTTTTTCGTTTTTGCCTAATAACCAAGAGCGTACCACCACCCTACATCAATATCAATGACACATTACATACACTCGAGAGAGGAAAAAATCATGATGTTACTGAACCTCCGGAGTGGGTACTCACAAGTGCCAATCAAACTAGAAGACCGGCACAAAACAACTTTTACCGTACTAGATGGGAGGAGATTTCATTCCTTTGCAATGCCTTTCGGGCTTGAATGAGCTACAGCAATCTTTTAGGCAATGATGGACCTAGTATTCGTCGAGTATCTATGTGATTTTGCCCTCGTGTATTTGGATGACGCAATGCTAAGGTCAGAAACATGGAGGACCATATCAAGCACATGTTCCTAGTTTTAGAACTACTAGCCATACAAAATTGACCTGCGTCAACCGAAAATTCTTCATAGGAAAAACATGCATACAATTTCTCGGTCATCTGGTAGACGAAAATGGCAGCCGACCAACTCCTAAACAGCTGTCACTCATAAATGACTATGCAGTGCCATGCACACCTATACAATTGGGCAAGTTCTTTGGATTGGTAAACTGGCTGTGAGAAAATATCCACGATTTTGCCATTCTCACAGCACCACTGACACACATGCTTTCGCCAAACTATAAATACCAGTGGACTGCAGAGTATGACACATGTATTGCGGAGCTGAAAGCCAGGTTTCGGCAATGAACCACACTAACCAGTTACGACCCGAGTAAACACCTGTACTTACAAACAGGCGAGATTGAAAAGATATTCGGAGCAGTTCTACACCAATATGGGGAGAATCAGGAGTGGCACATAATAGAGTACAGCAGTGCAAAATTCTGCCAACAGGACACAGGTATATAAGGAAGCATGTGGCAAATTGGCACGGTGGGCATTACTTCTACATTCGTACGACTTTGAAGTGCAACACATTCCCGGGGCCATAAAACCAGTTAGCTGGTGGGCTGTCACGCACACCTGGTGTTATAGTAGCAGTTGACGAAGACGAATGGGATGACCTACTACCCCTACAGCAGCCACCTGCCAAAACACCTTCGAAGGTGTCGATAACTTTTAAAACATCGCTGCACCAGATGGAGTCGAAGTCAGTCTGGATAAACTCCAGGCCTACATGTTAGCTACACAACAGCAGTGCCCAAACACCAAACGACACCTATCAGAAATAACACAAGGCAATAGAGAAATGCGGTGAGGGGTAGGAGCACCCATTGAAACCATGCCACACCAACCGGATGCACCATGGTGTGTCTACATGTCCAAGACGCACATCAACAGGTGTTAAGTCATGTGTATGCCAGCAAATTTGCAGGTCATACCGGAGCACTGCAAACAACAAGAAATGTGCAAGCCCATTTTCACTGGCCTTGGACCACATTGGACATGCATAGGTATGTAAATGAGTGTGTGACATGTAACCATTTCAAAAGCCACCAAGCAGACAGAGTGATACAACAACAGCCACGAGTGACAAACGGACCATTCGGAATTATCTTATGAGATATGATGGGCCGAAGCCACTGCACAACAGCCAGAAAATTCTTCATTTTAGCAGTTAGCAAATAATTTTCTAGGTGGACAGATGTCTATCCAGTTTCCAGTGCACGTGAATGTAACATCGCATATGTACTAGGGACCGAATTCTACCCCTGCTGTGGTTAACCCAGAACACTATTCACCGACAATGGTACATAGTTCACACGGAGACAGTGGTGCGACCTGTGTGCCAATGTTGGGGGAGGGGGTTGTGCACCATACCAGGGCCATTAACCACCCATGGGCCAAACTGACAGAGCGTTGAAACCAGGAACTTAAGAACCAGTTGTGCCTGTGGGTTGGCAAGAATAACACAACATTCGCTGAACACCTGCCAGTGGGCCTTTTTACCATCAGACAGTACATTAATCTGGATACAGGCCAATCACCTGCTGCAAAACTCCAACACCGAGAATTACATCTGCTGGGAGTGTTCGCCGGATGGCACAGAGAGAGCATGGGCAAAGTGGAGGACAGTGCCGCCAAGCGGCACACCAAGAAGCAGACCTGCCGGCTGCCTGCAGGAACCAATCTCACTATATAGAGCAGTGTGTTCCATCAACCACGCGACCACCACACAGGCTAACACCCGGACAGCTGGTGTATGTTCACGAACATAGACTCTCCAGCAGCATGAAGAAATATTGCTTGGAATTCGCAGTGAAATGGAGTGTGCCGCATGAAACAATAAAGGCGCTTGGATAAACGAACTACCTAATTAAGGTAAGCAACAGGAGAAAAGTGGTTATACACAGTGACGACCTCCACCTGGCCATAGAAGAGGCCAGTGCCACGCTGCCCAGTGCTACGATGCCCAACCAAGTGGGCGCACACAATCCAAGAACAAAATCAGCCGCCCCAAGCGGCGAAACGAGCATATAAAGTCCCAAGACCGACGGGACCACCATCCAGTGCCTATTTCCACCTGCGATAACCAGCATCTCGACGCCCACAAGGGACACAGCAAGAACACACGAGCCAAGTGGAGAGTTGTCCCCACCAAACAACACTAGTGCAATAACCACAAAACCTGCAGGTTCAACCAAGTCAGGTTTCAGACTCACGATACCCTGTGTAATGGCTCCAACCTACGAAAACATCACAGATGGCGAGCCACCGCGGACAGCTGTGGGCAAGATCTATCCTCCTTTAAACTCCCCACCCAGCTGTGCGGCGATGTCATTGATGCCACACTCAGAAGCAGACACCATGTCGTGAGACGACCGGCACAGAGATGGGGGTAGTGTGTCAGGCCTAGACAGCCTGCAGGATACCCTCCTTCCCCTTCATCTTCCACACATGTATGTCAGTGTTAATGCGCCTACAGCAGCATCGCAGTTGAGATAGCAGAGAGGGACTCCATCCCCTATACACCAAACCCAGCAGCCATGCCACCAGCACTGCCCAGCATACACAGACTGTGGAGGGGCACTCTCTTTGTGCATGTTCTTCATTGCCCATCGAGACCACCGAGGTAACGACCATGAACTGCCAGCTGCCAGGACCACTCCGCACTTAGGCAGGCCTTACTAGCTGAGGTCGTATCACAGGATAGAGTCACTGACCACCTGTTGCGCCTCACGGCATGGTGGGTCACCTAGGGGACTTCGGGGTTGAGTGGTCACCGAAGACGAGGGTGTTTCATGTGAACAGCACATACACGTGTTCTCTTGTGATCACATGCAACTCTGCAGTTACTTACACAGCCTAGCCGATACCAGACCGAAGTGAACACTCGGCCGCGAGTACATCAATACGGGTCGGCGAAATCGAAACACACCTGCCTCATCGTCATGCACTACATGGTCCAAGTGATCTTCTTTATTTATTTACCTCAAGAAGTAACTCTGGAGGGAAAATAACAAGCGGTCCAACACGATGTCCCCCAGAAAGCCACAGCTGTTAGGCACCCCTGCAATTGGAGGGAATGTTGGCGTAGTTCGTACCCCGACGTACGACAACTTTCTTAGTTGCGTGACATCGACCAGCCTGCTCGCTGGGATAACAGTGTTACATTACCTCAAGTTTGTGTAAACAGTGGGGAGTAAAATCCCGAAGCAATACCAAGAGTTCAAAACGCAGTAGCCAAATCAATAGAAGTCAATTCTTTATTAAATCCTCAAACGAGTGGGGCTTCGCACACCCCTTATAGGGATTGATTGACTCGTCCAGCTTACACAGGCAGGAGCACTTGGACTCACCTGTCGGTGAGACAAACTGGAAACTGAAATACGCTTGAGAAATTTACCAGAAACTGAAAGACATTCCCAGTGTACCATTATTATAGTCATTTTTATTAATTATAACAATGTTCAATGTTTAAAAGGGCCCTTATGTTTTCTCTTCACAACAGACTGCCTATCAAGGTCTCACAGTGTTTAATTAATGTTTCCAGTGTGGTGTTCCCTGTGATATCACAGTCACAAACATAATAAACCCCTAATTAATTACGGGGATGTCACCAACAAGGTATTAACCATGAAATTGTATTTTGTAGCATATTAAATAATATTAAGTGGGTCCATGTTATTTTTCATGTAATTTTTTAAGCTGGCTGTGGCAACCATTAGCGGAAGCCGACACCATGATTTTAGTCTGACTTCAGCACTCAGGCTGGCCGGCAGCACGAGAGTTTCGCTCCTCGCACACGTCCTCAGCACCATCAACTTTAGCTGCAATCATGTTCATCATCAGTAGTAACACAATAAACAAGTTCATTTGCGTATTTAGTGCCAAGAAGATGACCATATGCATCACTGCAGTTTTTAACCAGGGTTTAACGCACTATGCACCTTTCACTGATTTTTATGGCTTAGGCCGATTTAACAGTATTGGTCACCGACAGACCATAGTGCCGGGTCCGCACCAGTTGACATAGCAGAATGACTGTATACATAACAAAATAAGTAAGTAAACATCTTTACTAACCACAAGTGTTGTATTATACTTTACCATGCGGGGTACTTAGGGGAACTGCATTCAGCTTTAATTAAATGTAAGTAAGGTGTGCGAATGGCCTACAACCTGGCCAGTGTAACAAGTGAAACCACTAGGTATGTACAATTATTGGTAAGTTCAGTATCTACAAGTACTTCAAATCGACAGAGGACTCTAGCTAGAGCCCATGGGTCGTCGACTGCACGACCCTCACTAACTTATTTTCACAGAGTTATGGCATTGGGAATTTTAATCAGTTTTCACCTTAGCCTGGTAAGCCAGGTAATGTTGGGACCCACATAAGCACCCTTGGAACCCCTCACATGTCGCAACACGCTGATAAGGATGAATTAGAAAAGTGGCAAAAATGTGATTTAGAAGAGAAATCTCACGAAGTGAACTTAAACAAATTAAAAAACTACACCTCTTCTATAGATGTTTGGAATACACTTGAAAGTAATTTCCAAAGTAAAGGACTAGTTGTAAAGGCTAGTCTTTTGAAACAAATCATTTTGCAAAAAAAAAAAAAATTCACAATGAGATGATATTAGGCATTATCTAAATAAATTTAGTGATACAGTATACGATATTGCAGACATGTATATTACAATAAATAATAATCTCCTTAGTACAATTATGTTATTTCACTGCCATATTATTTGAAAATTTTAGAATAGCTATTGGGTCATGGGACAGTATACCATCTTCTCAGGATTAAAAAATTACAATTTTTGCAAAAATAAGTGAAGCCAGAAAAAATTATAATTCTTGTAGTAAAACACTAAATGTAGAAGCTTTTCTTGGTAAAATTAATGATCTTCAAATGTGCTTTAAAAATAAACCACATGTTCAAAAATCCATTCATAGCACAACTAGTATTTAAAAATTAACACTATAATAGCACGTAGTTCTAGATGGTTGTCTACCGCCCACCAGCACTCGTTAGCTGTCACTCCGCATTCATCTACCCAATTTTACACTACAGGACTTCCCACTCCTCAGCCTGTGCTATTTTATCCCCAGATGACCTTAAAAGAGCATCTGTATGTTGATTTTCTGCTCCTCGCATATGCTACACTTCATAATCACATGATTGGGGGAATAGAGCCCAGCATATAAGCTTACTGGCTACTTCGTTAGTGTTATGGAATCCGACTAGGCTCCTATTCTCCGTGAGTAGTGTGAAGTGTTTGGTACAGCAAACTAACTGCAGCATTTCACTGATCAGACTACAGCTAAAAATTTATGCTTTTTACATAATATCAGTGCTACAATAGACTGAATTTAGTACTGCAGAAATCAATGATTTGTTTGCTGCAATTACCACAAAGCTGTAATAACATGGCACCTAGTCCGCACTCATGCGCATCTGTTTGTAAATGCAAGTGGGGCTCGGGTCATGGTGTGAAAGTGCAGAGCAGACTGTTGTGGAAATAGCTTTTAATTTGTGCAAAGCTGTCAGAACATTCCTGTGTCTATTTAAAATTTTGAGTTCGTGAAAGTAGGTTAGTGAGTGGAGCAATATGAAGTGAGACAAACTCATGGGTTTCCCCGACCGTTCGATGTGCCGCAGAAAAACAGCACCAATGACTGAGCACCGTGCCGACGACACGAACACTGAAAGTGGTAATCAGCAACACAATCATTAAAGTGTTTGAGAAAGCACCCTCTTCGCCCAACACCATGCGAGTCAGCTGACGGTCCCACTTTGATCCAACCATGTGGGCGACACCAGGACAGTCTCGTTCGGATTCAAAACCACTGGCACGTGTGCTCATACTCCGCACTATTCAGTGCGCACAAAGCACATGTGAGGGCGAAACCAGGCGTTGTAGCTCCCCTGATCAAGACTTGTGCGAACAACCAACGACATTATGTAACATCAGTGTTTAAGAGTGTTATTAGCTCTGAAAAGCAGAGGCTAATCATTTCTGGTTTACCCAAAGTGTACACCACAAGTAAATTGTGTTATTTTTTAAAAACATTTTTTTAAAATCATAGCAATGGTAAAGTGCCAACGACTTCCGACTGGGGCATGAGCTTCACCCATGCCAACCTAAGTTTAGCCCCCACAGACATCACCTGACTGGGAACAATTCAGTTTATGTGTTTTTCTTTAAGTAAAGTAAGTGCAAAAGAATATATCAAGGCTGAACCCTATTATAAATTTATTTTTGGCTCACGCATCTTCCGACTTTCGGCATCTTCGCAGCAAGTGGCCGGAAAGATGCTGTCAGCCATGTGGTCTTAAACCGGCATTCATTGGAGCAGGCCTGCGTGGATCGCGACTTCTGGGCACTTCACCAAATTCTTTGTCTTCTATCAAGATCAATAGTTCTCTCATTTTTTTTAACCAGAACATTATTAATTAACGTAACTTCAACGCCCAAAAGGAGTGCCTCTCCACCTCCTCCAGACATAAGGCCCGAGGAGTGTAACTTCATCATATAAAACTGGAGAGCAAAAGCTCATTTTCCCGCATCAGCCCTCTATGGACTTAGTGCATTGGGTCCGTTTCATGACAACATGAGCATCGTCAACTGGTTTGTATGTGTCAGAACATCAATGTATGACTTCTATCAACAAGTCTCCATTTTGATTTGCTGTATTTGCCTCTTAAATTCATTTATGGAACTGGACACACCACCCAACCCTTTTTTTTTTTAATTGTTTTTAGAGTTTTTCAGTTGAATATTAACTTTTACCAGGAGTGGAGCCAGCGGCTTAATTTGACTCCACACTGGAAACCTCACCAGGCCCGGACACCGGAGGGATTGACAGATTGAGAGCTCTTTTTTGATTAGGTGGGTGGTGGTGCATGGCCGTTCTTAGTTGGTGGAGCAATTTATCTGGTTAATTCCGATAACGAACGAGACTATGGCCTGCCCACTAATTGCTTTCAGGTATCCCTTCGTGCTACCGGCGACAAATGATCTTATTAGAGGAACAGGCGGCTTTTAGCCACACGAAATTCATCAATAACAGGTCTGTGATGCCCTTAAATATTCTGGACCACATGTGCGCTACACTGAAGGAGCTGGGTAACCCGCTGAACCTCCTTCGTGCTAGGGATAGGGGCTTGCAATTGTTCCCCATTAATGAGGAATTCCCAGTAAGCGCCAGTCATTAGCTCGCATCTGATATTTCCTTTATGGTGCCCCACCCCATTGGCACTTAACTGTTTGCAGATAACTGAACGAGATGTTGCCACAATGCTGGATTGTTCAAGGAGCAGCTGGTGACCAGGCTCTTCCTTCATCACTGCCCCCCAAGAAGCCTGGATCTTACCACATGCGAATTTTTCTATGGGGTACATAAGGGATCAAGTGTTTCGTCCACCATTGCTAGCTAACATTGACTACCTGAAAACGAGAATTAACAGACGCCATCCAAACTGTAACACCGGACATGCTGACAAGAATGTGGTAAGAGTTTGATTATTGTGTAGATATTGTTCGGGCTTCTCGTGGTGGCCACATTGAACATTTATGAAGATTTGGTAAACAAACTTCACAGTTCCACGTTTCATTTGATTGGTCAACAAAGGTTGTAGGTTGTTTGGTTTTTTATAGACCCTCAAAGTTGGGGTATTCCTTTACACTCATTACTTATATTGTTATAATTTCATAGGTATGCAATAAGAATTATATATTTTCAGTGGTCTACATACTGTCACACTTTGAATGCAGCCTCTATTCTATAAGATTTTCATTATTAAAAATTATGAGTATGTCTATCTTTTAAATCAAACTTATATTGAATTTTCTTTATTTATTTCATTTTTAATATGATGTTTTATTCAGTTTTTATTAAAATAAATAAACATTTTTATTATAGACATTTTTTTCGTGCACTAGTCATCCATCCTTAGATTTGTAATTGCCATCATATTCTGGCATTGCCCTCCCACTTTACCACCTACATAGCTGCCACAGTATCGATGAGAGTCTCTGGCAGGGGACGGTGCAAAACAGAAAACTTACATCACTACGGGGAAATAAAAAAATTATGATTTTAAATCTTCATAGTACTGAAAGAATAAACTGTACAGGTGTGTTACAATGCCGCAAAGTATACATATTTGGGACAAAAAAGCTATGCAGACAGAAGAAACAACAAGTAGAAAAAAAAAGCCGAAAGTAAGTAATAAAATTCAAGAAATCTTTTTCAAAGTCATTGCCAGCTGCCTGCCGTTTTTCAGTGTTGAAGTCGATGTAGGTTGTGAGCCATGCCTCTTTCTCGAATTGCAGCTCGTTAAGAATTTCCTGTTACTTTCACCCATGCTATATTTCTTGTTTAAGGTTTACATTGTTTACAATGTAGTTTTTATTTTCTTCCAGTGACATCAATAATTTTTTGGTCTTATCACCTGGACCACATATCTGAGTAGACCATCACCTGGCATCATTGTAACTTCGATGTCGGTGCTCACACACTGGAAGTCATGTACAGAGAGGGGCAGAGACAATGCCCACTCGTACAAATTGTTTGTGTCTACATACTGGAAGTAGACGAGTGGCTTGCTGGCATCGTACGTGGACGAGATGTAGTTTATATTTGCCTTTCCATGGTGCTTCAGACAAAAAACCTCTCCACATGTAATTCCTTCTTTAATAAATAAATATTTGTCGTGGTCTACAAGAATTTATACTTTGACCTTGGTGCGCTGCATCATGGCATCGAATGAGATGCCCAGCATGCCACATAACGGACACAGTCTAGGTCGTAGGTTGGAAGGCACAATGTTGTGGAGTTTTCAAAAATGTCAGATAACAACACATATGTCTTCAAATAAATATTAGAGTAATACTCCAATTTCTGGCAGTTGAACTGTTGCCATACTTGGTTTGCATGTCTTTAATCAACTTAAGTTATGGCTGTATCCATAAGTCTATTATAAAATTTATCATTAGGGGTTAGCTGTGTCTCTTCAAGTTTTTGGAGGTTATCTACATAATCGTAGGGGAACACTCCCTTTCTCCCTACTAGTTCCAGTTCGTTTGGACTGAATAAATGCTCAGTGTTATTCAGCTAACCTCTTGGCATTATTTCGGCGAGGGTGGACATCAACAAGAAGGTGTCTATGAATTTAAGTTTGAATCTCTCCACCAGCGATTTCGAGAAAGTGATTAATTGTTCCTTTGTGTTTGGGATGATAAATTGATTTCCCTTCTTCGCAGTCCAGATGCTTTATTTTGAAGTTCTCTTCGTATGTCAAATTTTGGAAGAGTACTGATAGACTTTTCGGATGGCAGTGGAGTTTATTGCAGTTATTGCAGGAGAGGCCAATGTAGTTTCCAGTGGTCGTGGTCCGTTACCTTCAAGTTAACAGCCACAAACTTTCTTAGCATTAAAAGCACGTATCGGCCATGGTGTAAATCAATAATTGAAAATTGCTGAGCAGGGGCTAATCATCCATGAAAGCAGTGGAAGCATTGCTTCCCCTTACATTACAGTCTCTCAAAAAACAATTACTCTGAAAATTCGCAGGCCGAGTATCTTTCATTTTTCTTTGAGCAGGACTGGGGTAGTTCACCATCGAGCACTAAATCATTTTTAATGGTTTTGTGGTAAACGGTGGTCGTATCTGGCGACGTTATTTGATTGGAAGCAATCTTGTTGTGTCCTTATAGTGTTACGACTGTTCAAGGTTACTGTGGCGACAGAACCCCGGGGAGTTGTGAAGAAATTGGGGGGCAGTGGAATCAACAGTGCGACCTGTGTATGGCACGGTGTTAGGCAAGTGGCGACCGAATCTAACAATTTAAATATCCGCTGTCGTTTGTCCATTTTGTAAAACAACCAACAATGTTGTTTTTCGCACGGGTATTGGATACTTACACATTAAATATTTTAATTAAAGCATGTCTGGTGAACTGTTTGTGAAATAGTATTTTTATTTAGTTCCTTCTTATCTGGAAATTAGCTTCTTAGCTTTCCTTTAATTGAAAATACCTGTGATACAACTGAATGACTGAGTATATATTTACTGAAATATTAATGCCTGCAATATGCAACTAACAGATGTTATTCATCAGGAAGTTAAGAAAAAGCCCTGTTTTATTTTAACTTAAACATATTTAAGGTAAGTGCCGCAAGTGCTTGTACCTCAAATTAAATAAATTTTGGTTCGCTATTCTTCTTGTGTTTGCGTGGAAAGTGTCTCACGTAATCAGTACTCCAAATTTACTTTCGATTCTTTGGATAAAATATAGTAACAAAAGCTGAATATTCAAATCCATGGCATAATAAAAAGCAATTATTTTGAATTACATTAAGACATGTACCTAAATCTTTGTTGTTTGTATTCTATCGTGGTGGAGATAATCGTGCAGTTTTTTTGTCCATTGACTAGTAAGTAATCTATTCGAAACAGTTGGTTTTGTTAATTATGACACATGATGTCAAAACATAAAATAATATAGCCAGAACATGGTGGGGTGTATTTGTTGTTGGATCATTAATTTAATTGTACTCTATTGTTAAATTTCGAATAGTGTAACACTCAGAAAAAATGGCCCGAATTAATCCAAATTCGAAGGATGTGTAGAATGGTATACCAGCAATAAGTGATTACAATTGCACAGAGATGGCTTACATGTAAGCCGTGTAGTGCCCTCTCTTGTGTGACCGGAAATGTAAATTTTACACCAAGCTCAGTAAGTGAAGAACCGCCAAATGAAGTGTAATCAAGTGCCAGTATGCCTCGTCGATGTCAAAGGGCGCCTTATCAGCATATGAGTGAGTTCAAGTGGGGCAGAATGATCGGTCTCCGGGAAATAGGTTTGCCATATCATGGCATTTCGGTTCGGACAGGGAATGCTACTACAACAGTGATACATGTGTGATACGAGTGGATAGAAGAGGGTCGTATGCAGCAACGAGTGGGTACCATGCAATGAGACCACAGGATGAAATAACCACTATCTTGTCTGCAGGGACGTAATTGCCATACAGCCTCGTCCACAGTGTTGGCTTGACACTGGAGAACTGCAACGTGTGTTGACCTGTCTGCATCGACGGTTCGAGGCCATCTGCTGAAGTCTGGACTGGTGGCACACATGCCATTGTGTCGGCTTCCATTGTCCAGAAACCACAAACGCTTCAAACTGCAATGGGCATGTGAACGTTGTCGCTGGCATGCTGAGTGGCAAAATGTAGTTTTTTCGGACGAGTCCCGCTTCAACCTGTCCTACAATTATGGCCGCATATTTGTTAGACACTTCCGTACTGACTGCAATCTGGAAGTATGTATTGTGGAATGGTATAGCGGACAAACACTAAGTGTGATGGTTTGGAGTGACATTGGATGCAACATGCTATAGTCAGTTCACGACTGGAAGAGACTTTCTTGAAGCCCTGCTAAAGATTTACTTTCAAGCCCATTTCATATCCTTCCGTCAAAGGTAAACAAACATTGCCACGTGACTGCCATGTGGCAGTCACATGGCAATGTTTACATTCTACTGTGTGTGTAGATGTGTTCGTACATGCACGTACCCATTATAAAAGTCATGTATTGTATATATTATTAATGGATTTTCCACAAGGGTAAAGTTTTTAATCTTGAGAATTTCACACAAAAGTATATGCGATGCCAGCGAAAAAACATTTAATTCTATAAACACAAAATGCGAGTATTTCGATTAATCGATAGTTGTTGTCTATTTACAATCGATTGTTAGTGACTTTCGATAAATTCCCGTACATCGAAGGCAAGATCATCAGTATTGATCGAAATTGCTACAGACGTTAAAATGGCGTGGTGGTTGAGTCGTATGTTTCCCGCAATTGTAAAACGTTATTTAAAAATGGTTGTGACGGTTTTCGACAGGACGGCAGTGTTTGCGAGTGAAGGATTGTACGTCTTCCACAATGTGAAAACAATTCTTATGTGCAAATACTGCAACGTTAGTATAAAGTGGCAAAGGAAAGACACGTGCGCGAAACAAATAAAAACAAAAGAAATTAGAACTGAAAATGAGCACAAATTAAAATCATAAGTTATTAAAAACCAAATAATAAATAGCGGATATTAGTAAAACAAGACAAATAAATGAATTATTATAGGTTAAACAAGATAATCGCACAAATTCTATGACACGTCTGTCATCAACACAAGGACTACGAAGGTTAGTAAACAAATGGCCGTGTTACTTTCACCTTGAGCGTTATCATGTGGCTATGCAAGAAACGTTGAAATCTAAATACGTTAGCATCACGTCATTAATAATAGGCATAATAAGATACAATTCTTTTCGACACCCATTTGTAAGCGATAAATTAACAATTACGTTAAAACTTTGGAACTATTTCCTCTCTTTGTGCTGGCAACCTAACGGCATAACTGTATCCGCGCTCGCCGCTGTTTGTAATGTTATATGCATGTCGCTAACGGCTAGGGTGTTTTTTCAAATGTTGATTTTCAAAAGTTTCTTCCAGTCGTGAATCGACTATATCTCGACTCCTACGTATTGAGGACAATCTGAACAGCACCCGCAAAATCAGGGAAGTTTTAGAGGTTGAGGCACTGACCCTCTTTCTGGCAACTCCACATGCCATATTTCACAGGACGATGTTCGGCCACATGTGGCGAGGAACATGCAAGCCTTCTTCAATGAACGACAGGTACCACTGTTTCCGTAGCCTGCACATTCGCCTGGCATTTCACCCATTGAACATGTCTGGAATATTGCTGGTAGGCGACTTGTTCGTCACGGACCTCTAGCAACCACTGTTTATTCGTTGTGGACTCGCATACAAATCGTATGAAGGGAGATTCATCAGAAACATATCCAGGTCCTCTTTGATTCCATGCCACGATCTTTAGGGGCTCTGATTGAAGCACATAGGGGCTTCAGACCATTCTGAATTCTTAAGGATAGATATCATGTACAGTTCTGTAATCCTAACCATTTGTTAATTGTCATGTACTTAATTTGTGGTATAAATTTTATTTCAATCACATTTATCCTTCTTGGTGTTGCATTTTTCACAATCTCAGAAGGTACACTCATGAATATTTCTCTGTTTCTCCATTAAGGCCATCCACACTGAGATTGTTACTGACCCAATATCTGATAGTTTCTTTGCCGCCCTAACTAGTGTTGTCTCTCTCAGATGTTTGTGAACTGATCTATTTTGTGACAGTGGGAGAACTTTGTGGGGGCTTCTAGGTAACTACATACTTCTTTTAGGCAGCTGTGGAGGTCTCCACCTTTGGAAAACTTCGCCTTATCTCCCTCAATAAATTTCCACGTTCTCCCTCCTGCAAGTCCCTATCAGGGAGGGTTGTGGAAAGCAGCCATAAATTCAGCAAAGTATCACCTCAGGCGAGTTTTTGGTAATCAGATACTGCTCTTAGAAGAACTAATGGCCCTGTGTACTCGAGTTGAGGCTGTCCGGAACTCCAGGCCTCTAACTCCAATGTCGTTTGACCCATGTGATCTTGTTGCACTTACACCTGGACACTTCCTGATTGGTAGCCTCCTTGTTGCTGTCCCAGAATCATGCATACAGGATGAAAGTACCATCTGTCTGTCCATAAGATGGAAAATGGTGTGTTCTCTTGCCAACCATTTCTGGAAAAGATGGTACAGAGATCGCCTGCAACAGTTGCAACCTCACGGGAAGTGGCCAACTCCACAATCAGGTCTTAATGTGCGAGACCTGGTACTAGTGGTTGAAGAGCGTGTACCACCCCTATGCTGATGTATAGCCAGAGATACCAGATTGCATCCAGGGAATGGTAGAGGTGACAGAAGTATGCACGTGAAAGTGGCATATAGTCGGCCTGTCCCCAAACTGTATCGTCTCCCAGTGCATCTATGTTCTGCTTGTGTTTTAATGCTGTACATAGTGACCTCTCTTTTATGTTCTGTGACATGTGTTTAAGAGACCTCATCCGGTATTGGCAGGCGAAATGTATTCTCAAAGGAAAAAAACTTATTAAGCTTGGGCCTATATTCACGAGTTCGCATAGGGATATACAAGCTGTCCCCAACTCCTCAAGGAAGAATCAGTGGACTTAAGATAGCGGCATAGAAAGTTCGGGCATGTCTAAACTCGTCGATTATTGTTTTCAAAAGTGTGTCCAGTGCATTCGCTCAACAATTGTGCAAAAAAAAAAAGTTGGTGTAAGTTATTTGATTATTGGAATGAGTGATAAGAAAACATGATTTCTAAATTTACAGGAGTAACGTGAAACAGGATGATGCCCTGCCCTCCAGACAGTTTGACATGCCATGCCCAACTCCCTCTCAACTACACCAGTGCAGTGCTGCATAATGAAAATGTAATAATTGCACCATGTAATGTGCGAGTGTAAGAGATACAATCAGTGTGGTCAGTCTGCCTCGCAACGTTTCCAGCATGTTGCACATGTCTGGTGAGTCACGAGTCAAGCTGTGGTCGGGATCTGTCCTTCCTTTGGATCAGCGAAGGCGAGGGGTTTTTTCGAGTGTGGCGGGGCTGTTGGCAACAGCACTGGTGTGGTAACTATTCTGCAACTCGCCGCGTCCCCAGGTGGCGGATAGGGGAGCCCCAAGTTCCGGGTGGCTCGGAATATTCAACCTGTATGAGCAAATATATTTATTTAAATCCAGTCTGTTTATGCACATGTTTCTAGTTAATATTTATGCTGCATAAATAAAGATTTTATAAAATATACGAATAACAGTAGTTAAGTTCTTATCAACTTTTCGAACAACTTGGTTTTTGTGCGGTTCGCTAGTTTTACATGGATCACTACTTACATTAAAGAAATATATTGCAGTGCATGTGTACTTACACATTCCCGACACTCTAGCAGGACAATCACATTCTGTTCTCACACAGTCCGTTGTCATGCTGTAAAGTAGATTGAACATACGTAATTACTAAAAACCACCTCCAATAATATTTAATGGTAATAAAATTAATTAACAATCAAACATAAACAAAGCAAACTGACATATAGAACATAACCTCAATTATTCTTGGAGGCATATATAGACTTGAACATATAACAAATCAAGATTATAACTTTAAATCTAATAGCGAAATACAGGTATTGTGTTATATATCCCTTATTAATGACGTGCAACTTTCAAAATGGATGTGCCAAACTGATTAAGGCACAAGCACTTCAGGTGTTATATATAATAAACCAGAGATGAAAACTCTGCGGCAAAGCTACATAACTTTAGGCGTTGCTGCATGATAGATTCCATAAGACCAATATTAAATTATGTGTGGTGTGTGGTGCAGATATCATCGATTATCAACCGTGCGACTTAGGTTTCTCTCTGTAAACAGTCAAACACGACAGCACACTTTTTATGTCATAACAGTTCCTGGTTATTTTCCATAGCTATTGATCTGCATGGTTAACACACACAAGTACCGGGTAGTACGAAAATAAGTTTATTATGTAGTGTAGCAAAAGACTCGATGTGACTCATAGACAACCAAAATGCATGAAAAATTTAATTTCTGATCATAACATTACAGCTTTATAACTAAAAGCATACAGATACCGTACATTAGTGTCAGGGATGCACCCTGTATGCTTGGCCAAACAAAAATAATTCCGTCATTAGACCTCCGAAGCAGTTGCTGTCAGGTCCTGATAAAGCCAGAGCACTGGTATAAACAGCTTTCACCACCCTAGATGGACACAGATTTAAGTTTTGTGCAATGTCTTTCAGGCTTACATCAACACCATCAACTGTCCAGGCCATTATGATGCATGTACTCGATGGGTACATAGGCGACTTTGCCCTCGCTTCACTTGACGACATTGTGGTGTGTTCGGAGTTGTTGGAAGACTACATCCAAAACTTATCAATGATCCTAAAAGGCATAGCCATCAACAAGCTGATGTGCACCAACCGGAAGTGTCATATTGGCAAAATCGGCTTCCAAATTCTCGGCCACCTTGTAGACAAGCACAGCATGTTACCCACATCCGAACAGCAAACACTTATTCATAATTATGCTGTGACCCGCATGCATTAACAACTATGCAAGTTCTTAGACCTGGTGAATTTGTTAGTGAATATATATGTTGCTTAGCAACAGTTACAGTTCTACTGACCGATATTCTGTCCCTTAACCACAAATACCAATGTGCGGACGAAAACATTGCATGCATTGCTGAACTCAAGTGTAGGTTCCGATTTTGTACCAGACTTGTATGCCACAACTTGAGTAAAAACCTTTACTTGCAAACAGATGGGAACGAAAAAGCATTGGGAGCCTTCTTGTTTCAACGCCAAGATAATCAAGAGCATTAGACAATTGATTTAACAGTGCGAGGTTTAGGCAAACTGAACTAGTTATGTCATTAACAATCGCGAATGCCTGGACTTCGCAAAGAGAGTCAATGGTAAAGTGTTCTTAGAGTACCAGCATTTTATATTGCGAGCAGATAACTCCTGCTTAAAGTGGCTGCATTCCATGAGAGAGGCACGCAGCAAGTTAGCATGTTGGACCCTACTGCTTCATTCATGCAACTTCGAAGAATGGCATGTTCCTGGAACAGAAAGTCAATTGGGAGACGAACTGCCAATGGCCACGCACGCCTGGCGAAAACGTAGAGCTGGACGAAACTGACTGGGATAACCTGCTCACCCCTACATCATCTGACAGCCGAACACCTGGCGAGGGCACAGCGAACAGTTGTGTAATTGAGTGCAGGCTGGGCTCGAACTGAGGCTGGACTAACTTCGTGTTCATGTAGAAAATGCTCAACAATAGAGCCTCAAACACAACACCAGCAGGTGGAAATTGAGAACAACAAGGGAGAATGGTGGTGGGTGGAAAACACCTATTTAGACACACATCTTAGCCAGCTGGACGCACTGTTACGATAATTTTTACCGAAATACATGTGACCACTTTTACTATATCACGCACATGCTAAATAGTTCACAGGTCACCCAGGATGCACTGCACCAAAACAGGAACATTCGGGTTTATTTTCAAAGGCCATGAGCCGCCTGCGATGCCAGAGAGTACATGTAAGACTACGACACATGCTACTGTTTCAAAAACCGCCATACAGATGAACAGCACAACAACCATGAGCGCCAACTGACCAGGCAATGACACATACTTTGAACAAAGTGGGGTTGGTACATCACATGACAGCTGTATACCACAATCGCGCCAACCTAATCGAGCATCGAAAGTAGGACTTGAATATGCAGTTGCACCTGTGGGTTTTTACGAACCATGAAGCTTGGGCCGATCATCCACCAGTTGAATTGTTTACCATTATATGTCTTTTTAACCACACCACAGGCAAGTTACCGCACCAACTGCTACATCTGCCAGTGGAATTCCCTTATCCATGGGCAGAGAGTGTGGACGTAGCAGAAGAAAGCATAGCCAAGCTGTGAGTAATTACACTCCAGTTTGCTCGGGAAAACCAAGCACACTACATCGCTAAGTGGGTACCAGCAACCACGTACCCACTGTGCCGCTTACAGCCTGGGCAGGATGTATATGTACAAGAACATCGCAAGTTAAACAGCACCAAGAATTACTGCGAGGGATGCATGCCAAATTGAGCAGACCCCACAGCATGACGAAAGCGCTAAGCTAGACCACATACTTAGACAAAGTAAGTAGCCAATGGAGAGTAGCAGCACACAGAGATAAACTACACTAAAAGATCGAAAAGGGTGGCATCGAGACACCCAGTCAAGCAGATGTACAGTCATCCGAGGAACAAGCTGCTACACCAACTGCCCCAAGCAGCGAATCTGTTTCCTCGATCTCATACTCTGATTGGAGTGTCCCCTGGTGCCTATTTCCACCTGCGATTCCATCGAGGCGCCATTCAGCAGCTAACTCCGTGTCGTGTGTGGCCTTACAAAGTAATCAGGGCAGTGTATCTATATCGGGCCTGTACAGCCTGACTGCAGTGCATCCTCCTCCTCCTCCCTGTGCTCACGGCAGACACGTTGGAGCCCACAGTCCTGTAGCAGCAGTGCAGATGAGGCCACAGCAGAGTGGGACTCTACCCCTCTCTATACTTCTAAGGGGCCAGGATGCCTATGTTGCCTGGCATGTGCGGCCTGTAGAGGGGCTTCTAACTCCCCAGTGACCAGGCCACAGACCACAAGCATCGCCGGCATCTAGTCCAGTGATGCAAGGCAACCTGGGCTAGTGGATAGGGGAAATATACTACACATATAAAAGTTATATAAATAGCTGCCAAACAAATAAGGTAGAGCCTACAGGGACTTTTAACTCCATATTAATTATTCTCAGTGTAATTCTTTTATTACTTTCATATTGTGTGATATTGGACTAGCCCAATAGCAAAACTTGGAAAACTTGGACTCGGCCAGTAGTGTATCTCCTCGGGCGAGTAACAACCCATAATTAGTTTTAATAATTCCTGGTTTGGTAACTTCTTAAATTGGTAATCAAGTGTGCATATGTGTCTTACTTTTTACAGCGAACTGCTAAAAACAGCTTTACCTTTGATTAAATATTTAATTTAAGAGCAGTGACACACCAGCCCACATCATTCTTACTGACATAATAAAATTTATTTAAGGTTGCGTATGTCACTGGCGTCTGTTCATTAACTTCCAGTGTATTATCATATAATTTGTTTTGTCACCTAAGGGTTTCTTTTATTTTTGTATTTTTATGTTGCCGATTTCAGCAATGCCTTGTCGAAGCCGATGCCATTTATTCAGTCTGTATTCAGTATCCGGGCCAAGCCATAGAGCAAGAGCATCGCTATATAGGACCCCTCTCGGCACATTCACTTCTGGCTGTTGTCATATTAAACTTAATAGATTTAACTCTCGAAACATTTTTAAAATTTAATGCCAAGGTGTAGACCCTCTGCCTCCTGAGACTTTAGTCCAGGGCTTAGTGTGCCATGCAACCTTCATTCAACATTCAATTGTATGGCTTCATGCCAATTTTCTAAAGAGGTAATCGGTGGACCTATGGCCGAACCCGTGTGCTTCGAAGAAATGATGCATGAGTATTTGTGAATTCTACTAAAAAAACGATTTAGTTAAACAAGTTTTGCCGTACTTAGGTATTTTCTTGAGTACGTAACACTCCTAGGTAATTAGGGCTTTGCACCCACTTGCGGCACTATTAAAGGTAACTTAATTTAACGGTGTAAGGTGGCCAAGACAGTCTCACCAGCAGGTTTGTAATTAGTGGTAACATAAAATCCACTTAGACTTAGACACAAAATGGATTACTTGCACAATATATGTCTCCAAGAACAACTTCATTTGACCAAGTGCCACAGGGGGACCACTCACATAACACTGGATATCCACCAGATATTCTAATTACGTCAATAATATCTTAACATCATCTAAGTCCTGAAGTAAATCCCATGAATATCCTTTGGATATCTAGTTGTAGATATCAGTTTGTACCACTTACTGGTGACGTGAACCGCGTGTTCACGAGCTCCTTTGGGCCCACTCTGACTGCCTCAATCGTGTCCCCTACACCAGACACACCACACCGACGGGCTTGTGGTCACGAGTGAGAGTGTTCATAATTGCATAAGTGTTTATAATTGCAGCAGTGTTCATAATATAATCAGTGTATTCAATCAGGTTATCTAATTGCATCAGTGTTATTAATTGCATCAGTGTTCATAATTCAATCAGGGTATCTAATTGCATCAGTGTCATAATTGCATCAGTGTTCATAATCGCAACAGTGTTCATAATAACATCAGTGTATTCATTCAGGGTATCTAATTGCATCAGTGTTTATAATTGCATCAGTGTTCATAATTGCATCAGGCTATTTATTCAGTGTTATTAATTGTATCAGTGTATATAATTAATACCGTAATTGTCATCATGAAAGACAGTCGACACAGCCATAGCCAGGGACATTTGACATTGTACACTTGGCAATACTATGGCTGGTACAATGGAAACGATTGGGATTATAATAATTTTTTTTTGTTAATTTTTATAAGGAAAAATTATGTTGTCTTAGGTTAATTTAATTCATGTCACTTCCATCTCATAATTATTTTTTTTAGTGCTTCATCGTTTCGCCACGTGAGGTCGGCTGCGCTCAGGCGGCGGAAGCCGGCCCATGCTTCCGCCCAGTTCTCTTCAGCACTTGAACGCATCAAGACGTGTAAGTCTCTCGCTCCGCTAAGACCCTTGGTGATGACAGCTTAAGCTGAACTCATATTCACCGCAATAGACTTCACTTCATGAACTGGATCATTAACTTTATTTGTTATAGCGCCGAGGGGAGAACAATGTTACTCTCGTCGGAAAGTTTTAACGCAATCGCGTTTCACATTATAAAGCCTCGTGTTCGCCATTTCCGGGCCGTTAAGCCCACGTTTTGTACTAAAGTTGTGTGTGTTCATTAAGGAGTCGCAAGGAATAAATAACTCCACAAGCACTGTAAGTGTTTCATTTGTAATTTAACTAAGGCGTGCGAGGTGGCCTACAGTCTCGACATCGTATGTGAGGGAGTGTTAACCAGAGTTCCCTAAGCTGTCGATCGAAATGACCCTCCTTTCACCAGCTCACCGCAGAGCTGTGGCGCCGGGCACATATTTACTACATCATCAGCTCTGGTAACACCACACATCGTGTTCGCTTTCCCAACTAGGGACAAGTATTTCTCCGAGCCATTGCTTGACCATGTCACTGGATGTCCATTAGATGTTACAAAACCATCAATGGGCATTACTTATGGTGAGTGAGTAAATAAAAAAATGTATATAGGATATCCAAAATATCTGTATCATTTTTTGATATTGGGTGATCATTTGTATATCTTTTGTCAGCCTTTTGCTGCTGTGTAATCAAAACATTTTCCACCTCTTAATGCTGTATTAAGATCAGGTAGAGACATCCATCTTTCCCTGGGGCTCCCCATCATTTCAGCAGTTGACTTAAGCTGTACCACACTTAAAAAAGATTAATATGTAAAAACAAGAAACAAATAGTAATTATGCAAAATTTTCTTTCCTCTTGAATCAATCAGTATAAACACAGGCAAAGTATAACAGGCCTACTTCATCGATATAAAGAGAAAGGAAATAAATAGGGATTTATCCTAGAAATTCCACAAATTTTTAATGACACCATTGAAATAATTACTGTAAACTGTACTACCATGCAAAATATTATTCATGCATGCACTTAATATTTCAATTTACCACACTTTCAAAATGTAAATTTTTTGAACTATTTGTGCTCTAGGTTTGAACTAAGTGCTATTGGTTGACGTACATGGGATGTAGTTGTATATGTTTTGGTCTCTCCATCTTAATGTCAGCAAGCATACGAACGTATTTTCGGCCATTGCTGTGATTCCAGAGACATTTTGAAAAAAAAAAAAATGAAATTGTCTTGAGAAACGTATTTTTCTTGCCAAATTTACCAAAACTTTAAATATGATTTTGCTTCAATTGCCGTCGCCTTCGTCGAGGTTTGAGGTGTAGTTGGCATTTTAAAACAGCATTTTAGTACAGCAATAGGGAGTGAATTTAAACTTGTAGGTAAATATTTGATTCAAGAATGTTACTCTCACGAATAACTGCTTCTTGTAGACTCAAGCTGCTATGCTTAATTTTAATATTTTCCTTCAATCACATGTCTTACAATTCTCAAAAGTGTGAATCCTTTCGTGGGCACATTTGACGGACATTTTATTTCCGTATTCATATTAATTAGTAGTGTAATTTTGGAATCACAGTTTTTTTAATTAGTCCTAAAAACAAAGAATTATATTGGCCTCCACATATTAAATTAACATGATACGAGTTTTATTAAAGAAAAGGGCATTTTAAACATTGGCGTATGTTATGGATATTAACAGGATCATATAACATCAAAATTTTGACACAATTTTTAACTATAATATTATTAGTACTTATATTTCACAAAGTATGTTTTCATATTTTAATAACATTGTGTAACAAAATATAGGCCTATCTGTCATATAGAATAAACCACCAATTATTAATGAAATTTATAGGCAATATCTTGTTGGCCATACGGGCTTGGCCATAAAACAAACATAACCATGTTACGGATTAGGCCAGTGCAATTACTTAATGCATAAATGGCTTTCACGCACAAAACACATACATTTGTCACATATCACATAGTGTTTTATGTTTCTTAACAACATTTATGTACGTTCATTCTTTATTTTCATTTCTAAACTATTTGTTTGTATCTTATCAGGTGTACATTTCGTTGTATTTTTCTTAGTGGAAATATGCAACACTTGCTGGTGTTCGATGACAGAGCAATAAAAATAAAATCCTCCGATACAACAAATTATAATAAAAATTCCAAATGCACGCATTACCTGCTAAGGTATTTCCATGTAAACACCAATGTCCAACATTTATACTGACTTCACAGGCACATAATAATGGCAACGTCCTTTTTCCCCCCAAAAAATCGTGGTCCATATTAAAATGTGGTGTCCTCGAGTGAAAGCCTACACACACAAAAATAAAGTAGGATCTCAGCGAGAATCCCAAAATTTATCATACAACATGCGGTAAATAGAAAAAATCGGAAAAATCGCTATTTTTGTACTTAGGCACTGTATATATGCACTAAACCTAACTACATTTTGACTATGCAGATAATCAATAGAAATTTTGTTATTACTGTTATAACAAATATCCCGTTTGTTTCGCTCATTTTACGTGGAATAAAAATTTGGATGCAATCAATTCTGTTAGCGATAAGAGTAAATAAATTAATAAATGTGGGACCTTGCCCTGAAATGCAAATACGGCATCTTCCAATTGAGTGCACTGGATGCTCACTCAGTGTGCTGTAAACTAGAAAATTGCAATTATCATGACTGCCCGAATCGAGTGTTTGTTTATCGGCATATTTGCACTAAGAATTCTGCACTGACTATAGAGACAGTGCGGTAAAATTGCACCCAGTGCGCCCTTTTTCAGTGCAGTCTATATTGAAGAATTGCAACAGTATGTGAAAAATAAGTTTATTTGGTGAAGTGGAATTGGACAAAATGTAGGAACTGTGACACGCTATCACTGTGATACAGTCATCGTTGTGATAATTAGTAGTGATTCTGTCAATCCCGTAAGTAATTTCATAAGTATCTAAGATACAACATTATATGACAACTAATGTTTATTCTATTCAGACAAGGAAGATCAATGTTATTATTTTGGCAAAAAAATTTTTTGCTTCAAGGTAAGCGCTGGAATCGCATGTGCTCCAGTCTTGTTTCTTTTTTTTTTTCGTTAAAAAACAAAATAATTTAAATAATCATAAATAAAATATAAAATAACTACTTAACTGTGTGAAATCTTTCTCTTTTATATAGAAGATTAGCGTCAATATAGAGGCGGAATTTCTCCCTATGTCAATCTCTTCCAGTAAAAAACTCGCTCTGATCCTTACCTGAGTAGAATTAATTTTAGCATAACTTAATCATAAAATTCGTTAACCTGTGTAAAAGTAGTATAATACACAATTACTTGTCAGAAATCATCATACCAAATAATAAAATTAGACTTTACCAAAATTATGTAATAAATATAAAGGCAAATGGGAATATTATTTTGGGCATAAAATATCTCCTAATACACTACGAATATTCATTTTTTTTTTTTTTTTTAGTTTTTAAAGCTTTCCTTGTTAAGGTCAAAGGAACAAACGGCACAGGCGCGAAGCTAGGAACAACCAAAGCTGGTACTAACTAACCAAGCCGCTTCTTGTCATAGCGAGGAACTCTGGCCAAGCTGCTACTTTCACAGCGAGGAACGACCTGCGCCAGCACAATGCAAGCTGCTCCTTGTCACTGCGAGGAATGAACTGCGCACAGTGCGTAGGCACGAGATATTTACTCCTTGTCCCACCTAGTAGTGAACAGGGACATAGCAAAAGTATTTGTGGACAATGAGGTTTCACGAATGTAACTAATAGCTACGTCTGTAAATATTGCAAAATTTTGTAATACAATTTACAAAACAGAGAGTTGAATAGGTAATGGATTCAAAATTGATAAAAGTAAGAGAATGAGAGATAAATATAAATCATAATGAATTTTCAGAACTAGACTTTCACAAGTGAGTTCAGTACTAGCAATCGTAAATAATATTAATAAAAACAATGTATAATTCCAGAATCAATTATCAAGCTAATTTCAATAAAGAGTACTTCATTACATAAATATAGTGCCGAATTTGGCATTACTGAAGAAGGGAAGAGCGACACAACTATGGATGGGCGAAAGCGTTATTTTTTGAAACAGTTTCCAACATTCCAGTTCCGAGCATATAACCTGTTCTGGTAACACGTTATTTTTATAACCGTTTACCCTAAAACTGTTTCGTGAAACTGTGGGTTTTTGGGAAATGCGTATGTGCAGTGCTAGGAGTGGGAAGGGGAACTGGCAGTTTTTTCAAATATGAAATGTGATGTGGTCGAGGTTACCCAAGGCTAGTTAAGTGTTGACTTGCCCGGCACCATAACCCAGTGGAGAGTTAATGATGAGGGTAATTGGGTTGATGGCCCAGGGGCCTGGATTCCTCCGTTAGTTTGTTTATGATGTTGTCACATACTTACTGTTACACTATTTATACCTTATGACGAGACTGTAAGCCGTCTCGTGCGCCTGAAATATACTAGGAAATTGCAGGAGGTACTTCAAAGGGTGTAGTTACCTACATGTACTGGAAGACAATAACTCTACACAAATTGAACTTTGTAAAGAGGTTTATTCACTGTGTTTGACTACATGTGAATAATGCAAGAATACGGACCCAGCACCTCTGACCTGCCGGTGACCTTACCGTGAAATAAACTTTGCTATTATGGTGATACGCGATAGTATTAAGCTCTCTGATGAGAGTGTGGGTGGCTTTTCCCTTGGTACAGTGAAGATATAAAACAAATGTTCCAGTTAATTAATTTTAATATTGCAGTGAAATTATTACAACCTAAATTATGATGTTAGGGGGCTCGTGGAGTGGGCGACCAACATCGCCAGTCTGGTCCGAGTGCTGAGATGAACTGGTGGAGTGACCTCGGTCTCCACTCCATTATGAGTGACGAGAATCGAAGTCAAATGGTGAACGATGAAACAAAACATGAACACTGTGTGATATGATTGCAATGGTGAAAAAGTGTATATATTTATTGAAACACATTGGTGACACCCCCATTTAATAACAAATGTCTTTTAAGATTGAAGTTGTGAAGTTGATGGGGCGTGTCACAGCACTAAATGACATGTTACAAGGATGGATGCCTTTATAGGCAATCTCCCTTTGTGAAAACATAATTGCTCTTACATATATAAACATTTATAAATTATTATATTTTCTGGTAAAAAGAGTCTGTATTGCACTTTATATGACATGTTGGAATTTCGCTGGCTACAGTGTTGCCAAGTGGCTGCCTTCTGAAGGGATGGACGAGTCTACCTGGGCAAAGGGGTGTGGAATGCTATGCTTGATTGTTCTTAATACAATAAAACACACCCCTGACTGTAGCTGAGAATGCGGTGACAGTGTTTAATGTGATTGTAAAAATGCTGCACACTACTGGTGGCACTTTAGGTCACTTATCACTTCAGTTTCGGCTTACAAGCCAGTTCGATGCCACTTGATGGCAGGTTGCATTGTAGGTCGCTGCGTGAGCTGCTACGACGCAACGACCAATTGCCAGTGCGCCCAATGGCTGTGGCTTTGGGGTAAACACAGTTTCGGATCGCCTACTTATTTATTATAAGAGTTACCTCTTGTAATAAATGAGTAGGACTGTCTCTTGAGTTACGTAATCCTCGTCGGTAAGAAGGTGCAAGTTTCGTTCTGGTCGACCTGCACTATGGACTCTTGTCCTTATGTAGTTGGTGCTTCCCGGTGTAGCTGATGTAGTGGTTGTGACTGCGGTGGTCAGAGTGGGCACAGGGAGCTCGTGGACGCGTGATTGACATCAAATGGTAGATATATGAGACATTATTTGACCACAAACATCATATCGTGCATAGATTTTTACGTCATCTGTCACAGAGATGTATGTCCACAATTACTATTTTTCTGTTCAATGCAGCACCAACACTCGCACAATTAACTTAAAAAAATTAACAATAATTTAAACCCTCATCGTGAATAAGCACGGTACATTGTAAGTGATGACTGCAAGTAACATGTTACCAGCAATACGGTTTTTCGCTGTTTTGAGTGCAAACAAAATCGAAAAACCTTAACATTTCGCTATGGAACAACGAAACTATCCGTTTCTGTTATGAGCGAAAAGGAACACAACAATCTGTGTATAGTTGTTATGTGTTGGAACAACTGCTCTGCCACCGTTTTGTACATAACAGAACTGACAAGCGACAATGAGAACGAGTGACTGGCTTGATCAGAACTTCGGATCTGTCTATTATCGTTATCAATCTCAGAACTAAAGTTAATTCTACTCAGGTTAAGAACATAACGTTTTTTTCTTATGGGAGAGTTTGGTATAGGGAACATTACCGCCGCTAGGCCAGCGGTAGTTAATTAAAGCGCTCATTTTAATTTAAAAAATTAGCTTTGTGAATAATAAAAGAGAAAGAATACACTTAGTTAATGTGGCTATTCGATATTTTATTTATGATTATTGCAATTATTTAGTTTTTTAAAGTAAAAAATAGAAAAAAGATCTCACACAATGCAACTATAGCTCTTACCAAGTGGAGAAAAAATATTTTTAGCAAACTAAAAACATTCAGCTTCCCAACCTGAGTAGATTAAACCTTAGCAGAACTCACAGCAAAAACACACACGATGTTATTTCCTATTTCCCGTTTTTAATCATTACATTACCGCGTCGCTCATAAGACTATAATAAAGCATCGTATTCATCAGGAGTTGCAAACAGCGATTTGCTTATATGTTTTTTTCTGATAGTTCATCCATGAAGATATTTTTTCACTCGCTTGAACATTATCGCCTCTGTTACAAAACATTTCTCCTTCAGAACCAGACACGTATATGAAAATATTTATTTTATCCCGACCAGTAATATCAAAGATTTCGTTGGGAACAGTTTCCTTACGTAAGTTTTATCATATAGGAACAGTGTTATTTTAACTGTTACGTTATTTACCGTCCTTCCCTAAGAGACAACGTTATCAGCTGGTTTCAGTGTTTGTTTGTAAATTTTGTCCCTCCGTGGAAATTTTATGCTTTTTATCAGTCTAATAGTATTATAGTGAAATGAAAGTTTACTGGCATTTAAAATATATCTGCCTTGTTAAATTAAGGCATTACTGAATATTTCATGCAACATCTTGAACAATTTTAATGGAGGTATGTTACGTATTTTAATTATCATTATACGTAAAATTATTATTATACGATGTACTAAGTATTTGAATTGTTTTTTCCGGGAACAATCTTATATTTACGTGTGGTGTGTTCTGTTAGTACAGAACGTTATNGTTTTTTTTCTTATTTTCAGAAAAGCCCCTATAGTAAAATTTTACCGTTGAATTCTTTCGGTTTTACAACAGCCAGTCGCAGAATGACTTAAAGGGGAAAACCTCGTGATTATAGTGTATTGCTTATCTGAAGGTGCTTATCAAGTGTTTGATATGGAAAATGGAATGTGTAATAGTACGGTGAAAGTCTTTGTCGGAGGAAGGTGGGCTCACATGAGGGTGGATTGCTGGGCCCCTCGGTGTTCACCATTGTGTTAATGGTTGGGATAATGGTGCGTGGCAAAGTGAGGCTGTCTGTGTACTGTATGCATTGGTGAGCGGGGAGAATAAGTTGCAGGAAGACATAGAACATGTATGTTGGTGGACAGCGAGGAATAAAATTAAGATTAATTCATGATAAACAAAGATTGCAAAGTTCACTAGAAAATGAGAGGGGGAGGTATGAAGGCACTTTTAAACGGTAAGGGAGGATATGGGAGAAGCTTCGGAGTATAAGTACTTCAGGGTTGTGATTCAGAGTGAGGTGGAAAATGCAAGTACAGAGAAGTATCGCAGGGAAGAGTGGCTTTGGCAAAGCTGGGAAGTGTCGTGTAGTGGGTTAGTGCGGAGCTGAAGAAGAATGCGGTATATATCCAGAATAGGAGCATTCCCGAAAAAAAAACTTCCTGGAAAATAGTATATATCATTACTCACACAGAACACTAATGTACTAGGGGCATCACAATATTCACATTACATACTACCAAATGTGATAGTGGCAAGAGCCATGAAGATAAGGGAAATTGTGAGTTAAAATGCATAACATTTATGTAAATTATATGTAATTTTGGTTCCTTAACCCCGTTAAATGAAAGAAGACCTAACCTAACTGCATGATGTGATTAAAGGGGGAGTGTGTGCTGACATGAGATAGTGTATTATAATAAGTAAGGTCGTATCGGTTCATCCACTACCTGCGATTCACCTATCGTGAAGTTATGTTTTATTTAATAAGATCTTGTGCATTTTACTTGGCTGGCGACAGCAGTACGCATGTCCTTCATTTCCCACAGCCACTGTACAAACTAACTACACTTACATTCCACACAAAGACTAGTGTGTGAATTACGTTACCCATGTAAGCGACAAATATAGCTCCTTTGTGATCTCTTGCTGATAGCACACACATGTAGTTATAGGACACTTTAAAATCTATTCACTTTGCGTAAACCTCACAAACACTCATATTGCCGCACAATAATTATATTATAACACTTCACATCAAAACAATTCCATAGAAATATTCATATTTCCGCACAATACTTAGATTTAACACGTCGCATGGAAATAATTGCAACGAAACACGTGTAATAGCATGTGTGAATTACAAGCCTTCACATGGTACACTGCACACTACCAACATACAACTGGGACGTGAAATATGTCAAAATTTAACCGGAAGACCAAAGTCATTGTGCATTTGTTTCTTGTCTCTGTGCATTGCTGTAGAACAAATGTATCGTGGTGATACACACAAACTACAAGTAAACCATACGGGGAAAGTTTTGTGTATGATATACTGTGTATGTATATATATAGACACACACACGTTCAGTAATTGTTCAGAGTAGCGGCTTTTCTGAAGGAAACGTCCTAGACCAACAAAAGTAGCATTAATAAGTTCTGCACAGCTTACCTTGTTCATATTCAGGAGGGCGTAATGTTAAAACAAGTAGAACGTATTTAAAAAAATAGTTAAAAGTACGAGCAGCCTGCCGCTTTGTTTACGTCGGACGCCATGATTTTCGGTGAATTTTGGCATTGTGCCGTCACCTTATTGGCTGTGGATCATTAGACATCATCATCATGGAATTTCAGTTGCCGTTCAGATGCGAGACAATGCGGTTGTGTTGCAGGTGCGAGTTGTGACTCCGATTGGCTTGTGATTTAAGAATAGAGGGTGCAAGAACGAGTGCTTCTGTGCGTAATATTCGCCTATGTGGCAGGTGTTACTTGGATGCTTTAGTAGATCGTGGTGTTTTGTGGATTGAGGTCAGATGCACGGCAGTTGAATGGGTCGAGGACAGTGGAATTGTACCGGGCGCCTACCTAGGTGAGTTAATTCATATTCTTTTAATTTTTTTTACGGTTCCTTTAAATCCCTGAAATCCTAGATTAAACTAAATTCGTAGGTTAGATTAACACCCTACAATTCTAGGTTAGTTTAAAACCCAACAATCCTAGGTTATTTTAAAAATGTTAAATAGTGATTCATCCATTGTGGAGTTAGGTTCAGTTAGGTGGGGACATATTACAAAATTAGTCGGACGTTAATGCCCCTTGCCCCTTGTATATTCGTGTTCTGTGTAATTAGGAGAGTAGAAATATACAACTTTTCGGGGTGTGGCGGGAAAGGGGGTAATTACAATATATTAATTTAGTCAGGCGAAGCTTCAGTAGTCTTCAAGTATCATCAAACGACCTGGCTCCTCCATTTCGCTTACTAGGTTCTCAACAGTAGATTTTATTTACTTAATTTAAGAGTGCACATCTTCAGAGTTAACATCGGTCTGCCTCCGGCAGGTGGGCTGGCAGTCACCTGATTGTTGCAGTGTCTCGTGAAGAACGGTAGTGTCCCCTCGCCGTGGATGGGGCGAGGTGAGTATTGGCGGTGGCCCGGCCATGTCCGAGGGACAACTCCCTGCAATTGTGGTCGGCTAGACACAAGTTCTTCAATTGTCGCTAAGCTTATGGAATTACGTGGTTGGTCGGACGTGTGTGGAATACGTGACTGGTCACTCAGTCCACGGGTGTTAGGATCGTGGGTCCCCAAACAAGTGCACAATATTGCTTGGCCTGTCTGCCTGCTGCCGTGATCTTAAGTTTCCTTACTCGTATGTGTATTATACAAATTTACATAACTATGCACATTAGCATAAGCAAAATTAATATGTGTTGAAATAATTACATCCTATAGCACATTACAACATTATACATGTTCCATCAGCCATGTTCAACTTGTACTCCTAAGCAACAGCACAGAGAAAGTGCCAAACCAACATGGGGCCACTCCGATGAGGCGTTGAATAAGTCATCTAAGTAAATCACCTGTAGGAGAAAGGGAGGCATAGCTCGTTAAGAAATGTAGACATGGAGAGAGGCAGATCTAGTTGACATCAGGTGCAACTCAGAAGAAACAGCCTGAGAGGATACGAGCACGAGACTCAAGACCTGTGGTATTCCACAGTGATGTGGACACTGCTGTGCGCACAGACTGGCAAACTGCAGTGTTCTGGTTACTGCCAATGAAGTAGTGAGTGTATCATTCCAGGACATTTTTGCACGTGGAAATCATGTCAGACGATGCTGCTGGTCAGCAGGTTTTCTCAGGGATGTTCAGTTTCCCCAGCCCTTACATTCCAACACAGCTCCATATCCACCTAGTTACACCCTAACTGAAATGATCATCTATAAATCTATCAGTTACAATAGCTGATTAATATTTAAAATTTAATTTTTCATATATATATATATATATACACACTGAAGAACCAAAAAAACTAGTACACCTGCCTAATATCGTTTAGGGCCCCTGCGAGCGCGCAGAAGTGCCGCAAGACGACGTGGCATGGACTCAAATAATGTCTGAAGGTAAGCAGGAGGCAATTCACACCATGAATCCTGCAGGGCAGTCCACAAATCCATAGGAATGCGAGACGGTGGATATCTCTTCCGAACAGCACGTTGCAAGGCATCCCAGATATACTCAATAATGTTCATGTCTGGTGATTTAGGTGGCCAATGGAAGTGTCTAAAGTCAGAAGAGTGTTCCTGGAGCCACTCTGTAGCAACTCTCGACGTGTGGGGTGTCGCATTGTCCTGCTGGAACTGTCCTCGTCCGTCGGAATGCACAATGGACATGAATGGGTGCAGGTGATCGGACAGGATGCTTACGTATCTGTCACCTGTCAGAGTCGTATCTAGACATATCAGAGGTCCCATTTCACGCCAACTGCACATGCCCCATACCATGACAGAGCCTCCACCAGCTTGAACAGTCCCCTGTTGACACATAGGGTCCATGGATTCATGAGGATGTCTCCATACCCGTACACGTCCATCCGCCCGATACAATTGGAAACGAGACTCGTCAGACCAGGCAACGTGTTTCCAGTCATCAACAGTCCAATGGCGGTGTTGGCGGGCCCAGGCGAGGCGTAAAGCTTTGTGTCGTGCAGTCAACAACGGTACACGAGTGGGCCTTCGGCTCCGAAAACCCATATCAATGATGGTCCGTTGAATAGTTTGCACGCTGGCACTTGTTGATGCCCCCCAGATGTCGAAGANTTGAGAAAGGGTTGCACGTCTGTCACGTTTAATGATTCTCGTCAGTCGTCGTTTGTCCCGTTCGTTCACGATCTTTTTCCGGCAGCAGCGATGCCGAAGATTTGATGTTTTACCAGATTCCTGATATCCACGATACACTCGTGAAATAGTCNAGATTCCCGATATTCACGGTACACTCGTGAAATGGTCGTACGCTAAAATCCAAATGTTATCGCTACCTCGGAGATGCTATGTCCCTTCTCTCGTGCGCCGACTATAACACCACGTTCAAACTCACTTAAATCTTGATAACCCGCCATTGTAGGAACAGTAACCGATCTAGCAACTTTGCCAGACGCTTGTTGTCATATAGGCGCTGCCGACCGCATCGCGTTACTCTGATTGGTTCCATACCTCTGTTATTTGCATAGCACGCCTATACCAGTTTTTTTGGCTCTCCAGTGTATACTTTTGGCATATTAAGAATAATATTCTGGTCAGTTTCTTTCTGTTTTCTTATTTGTAGTAATTTTCTATTTGCCATTTATTAGTTTTGTTTTTAGAAAATCAATGGGCATGTATTAGTTTGTACGTTAAACCCGAAACCAAATTGAAAAATTTCCTTGTAAATCATAATATGGTTTATATCGACCATTGAGTACATATATTACTAGTTGTACTGCATTAAAGACAATTATCAATGTGTGTACAGTTTGTTGTGTTTATGTTTATAGAATCCTTATTAATTGTCTATTTGAATTTTACAATAGAAATTACAACTGAGGGCACATTATGTTCACTAATCATGATGTAATTACTTTTGGTTACTGCTTCTCTGAATAGATTGGAAAACCTCAGTATTATGAAGTGTGTTTTCATAATGTAAGCTATTTTAGATAAACACGTTCATTTTGTGAAGTACAGTTAGTGTTTGATGTGTCACAATGCTACTGTCACTTATCTCCTTGCAGGAGTTTGTGGCTGGCATTTTCTGTCGAGGTGATTCCGATGGAAAGAAGCTGGTGTGTGAGAGTTGCAATGCTGTGTTTACACTTTTCAAAAGGAAGGTTAGTAGATGTATCAAACTTTTAGTATAGCATGAAAAATAAGATATAAGAATTATTGGCCCATTTGCAGTTTAATGTAACTTCGTAGTCATTACGGATGCCACGGCTTTCATTGCAGCTGTGTAGTATGAAACCTTGAGGCAAATAACATAAAACACAATTTGGTATCACCTTTAGTTACATTGGTTTTTATCATGTGTTCTGTAATAATTAATTTCTGTAATGCTGGTGTTGCATACATTAGTTATGTGTTCATTGGAATGGATTCCCATAAGGTCATTCGATACATTATCATCCAATTATAATTAAACAGGTTGCATGACATTTAAAAATAATCTGAAATTTTTATTAAGTGTATGGAAATTAATAACAAAAAAAGTTTATAAGATATTTTTCTGTCATTCCTTTTTAGATGGCAGCCATTTTTGAAGTTATACTTCTTTTGGCACATTGAGGTTAATTTGAAAGTGTTTTCAAGTATTTGAGGTTAATTTTTGTAAGTATTTAATTATGTTCTTTAATCAAACCTTTATTTATTGTATTTAATGTCTTTTATTAGTCATTTTATCATTTCCCTACTTACATAAATGATTTGCATACGTAATGAAATTTTATTTTAGTCACGCCAAAGAAGTATAACTTCTAACGCACGTACGTAAGTACACGCATCCATGTTTTTGTTTGGACATGTCGGAAGCAATATTTTTAGAATGTAAACATTTACGAAAAGCTAAGTATCTTAGAATGTATAAGAGCTAGAGACTTGAAATAAAAACCAATTTGTAGCTTAAATAATTAGCTTTCTTGTACATCAATTAACTTAACCCTATTTCTAATCACAGCATTCAAACATATATACCTAAAATTGAGCTTATTTTTGTTCAAAATCCAGTTTTAAAACCAGATGTGCTATGAGAAGGAAGTAATTCGAGGACCTCAAATTACACCTCTACTCACACTGTATGAAAATACAATATGAACCTCTAGAGATGCACCATTCTCATTTATGCAGGAGGGTGGATGCAGTGGAGTGAGCAGTTTGTGGTCTTTAATTTCCGTTAGCGCAGGCATTATCTTCTTCTTTGATAACGAGCAGGAAAACAAAGCCACCTCAGGCTATATCGCTATATCAGCAGTCACTTGACCTTTTGTAAATGATTCATGCATGATGAGTTGTTGACTCTGCATTCTTCAGCTGACTGCAGGATGTGAATAACTGAACAATAGGCACAGTGTGTGATGAAATATCATGACAGAGCGTTGCTTACAAGTGCAGACAGATGGCTGGCTTCTGACGTTGCTGAGTGTTTTGTGCATTGATGTGACACTGCCGTTATTAAACAAAATGGGTTGCTGTGTTGGATTATTTGTTCAAGAGAACTGCCACAAGGAAAGTTATGGAAAAGTTGGTAAAGAAGTCGTCACAAGAAACCAGCTCAGTTTAGACGAGCAGAAGTTATCGATGCTGAGATCGGGTAAAAATCATGAAAAAAAGTTCTTAACTAATTACAATAATCTTTTTGGAAAGGTTTGTTGTGATCCTCTGGGTTGTCATAGTAAGTTTAAGAAAAAAGATAATAAAGGGTGTTTTGAAATAAAATTACCACACTTGGGAAAAGAAAAAAAAAATTAGAAGTCTCTCTTATTCCAGGAAAGTGATTATGCATAACATATTATAAAATAATATTTTCTGTTAAAAATAAAGACTGCAATGAAGCTGACAGAAATTATGATTTGTTTGTCCCACTAGAAGACAGTTTAAAAAATAGATTCTGTCTGCTCCATTGTGGATGTGTCGCCAACCTTAAAATTGAAAACGTTACTTTAGAAAAGAAATTGGCAGTATTACTGAGCAAAACCAGAAGAATGTCCGCCGCTGTGAAAAGAAGCAAGGCGATCATTTCCTGAAATTACTGGTTGATGAAGCAACTAGAATTGTAAACTCAAGCTCGTCAACCAGCAAGGAATATTCAGAGTTAATTGAAAAATTGAAGGTAAGATGCAAACAAAACACAAGTAATGCAGAGAAAGTAAGGATTATCAGCCTGAATTGGTTCAGATCAAAGACAGCAACTGAGTTAAATGTATCTGGGTATCTGGTAAGAGTTACAAAAGAACTTGTGAAACAGCAAGGTATTCTTCCAACCCTGGGCAAGGGAAACAATTGGACAAGGAAGTGATTACCTAGGTTGAAGCATTTTACCAGCAAGATGAAATCAGTAGGATACTGCCAGGCAAAAAGGAGTCTTATTTTGTGTAACTTACAAGAGCTTTATGTTCATTTTAAAAATACGTATCCAAACTTGAAGGTTGGACTGTCCAAATGTTGTTCACCAAGGCCTAAATGATGCGTAATAGCTGGTTCTTCTCTAACACACATAGTTTGTGTGTGCACATATCATCAAAATGTCAAGTTGATGTTGCAAGGAAGTGGTATGAGTATTGATTACAAAGACTTACATGAATTTACGACATGTGAAGTCGATAGTTATAAGTGTATGATGGTCCAGTGTTCAGACTGTAGCGATTGGGAAACCTCAGAAATGCACACACCCATCGAACCTAACAGATGTGGTACAGTCAACTGACGATTTTATTGAGACACTTGTGCTTAAAAAGCATCATTATGTATCTAAAATCCAATCTGCTTTTTTGAGAGAGAAGAAAAAGAACTTGAACAACAGCGAATGCATATTATTGGCTGATTTTGCTGAGAACTATTCATTTTTGATCCAAAATTAAGTTCAGGGATTCCATTGGAGTACATTACAAGCAACAATTCATCCTTTTGCCCTCTGTTTGAAAGAAAATGATGTACTGAAATCCTGTGTCTGTGTGTGATTAGTGATTATTTACGCCATAGTGCTGTCGCAACTCATACTTTTCAGAAGCATATGGTAGAAAATATAAAAGAATACAATCCCGAGGTGAAAACATTAATTTACTTTGTTGATGAGGCTTCAAGTCAGTATAAGAACAGGAAGAATTTTGCTGTAATTTGCAATCACAAGTCTGATTTCAGCCTGGATTGTGAATGGAACTTCTTTGCCACTGCCCATGGAAGGAATTGTTGTGATGGTGTAGGAGGTACAACAAAAAGAGACGCTGCAAAAGCTAGTTAGCAGAGGGCATACAAAGACCAGAATTTAAGTCCTAAAGAAGTGTACGCCTGCTGTGTTGGAAACATTAGAGGTATCACATACTTGTACGTATCTACTGACGAAATTGCAAGGAATGAGCTACGTCTGAAGAAAATATTTCAAATGTACAAAGCTATTCCTCTAAAGGGAAAGAAACAGGATTGTGTGCCTTTTGGCACAGACCCGACCTGCCATAACAGCTCCAGCGGCTCCCTTGATGTGCAAGTTAATGATAACATTGGTTACATATCCGATGAAAAGTGATATCCCACTCAGGCACTGAAGTGAGTGGAGAAAATGAAGATGTTCGTGTTATTTCTTCCCGCCACCAGGTCCGAGGACTTCTTTCCGTAAATCAGCAGGAGAGTGTTGGTCCCACTGTAGTTAGAAAGTTAACGCCTCTAGAACTTGCACGTCAAACTGGAAGGAACTGCTACCAACTTTCTGAGGAACTGTGTAATGAAATTTCAGCTTTGTACAAGCACATCAGCACAACTCCCTAAACTAGTGAGAGTACATTTATTTTAAAAGTTCTTCTTACTTCAGAATCAACAACTCTTGTATCTAAATCAATTGTTATTTAATCTATATAATTGTTAACTGTTTACTGCCTAACAATTAAATTTCAGATTTTATTAACAGTCATGCACCTTATTACATCAATGCTATTAAATGTGACATATTTCTTCCACATTTTGAAATTTTATAAATATTAAACCAGTAAAGTCTAGAACTTAAATTTTTTTTACAGTGGATAGGTATCATACAGACCTTTAGTTCTTGTACGTTTCATATTTTTAGCATCTCCCACACCAGAGTTATTAGGTACCAAATTTGCGACTTTTTANAAATGTGACATATTTCTTCCACATTTTGAAATTTTATAAATATTAAACCAGTAAAGTCTAGAACTTAAATTTTTTTTTACAGTGGATAGGTATCATACAGACCTTTAGTTCTTGTACGTTTCATATTTTTAGCATCTCCCACACCAGAGTTATTAGGTACCAAATTTGCGACTTTTTAAAAAAAATTTCAATTTTTACCCCATGTCAAATGAGAATGGTGCATCTCTAGATGTTCATATTGTGTTTGCATACAGTGTGGGTAGAGGTGTAATTTGAGGTCCTCCACTTACTTACTTCCTTCTCATAGCACATTTGGTTTGAAAATTGGATTTTGAACCAATATATGCTCAATTTTAGGTACATATGCTTGGATGCTGTGATTAGAAATAGGGTAAAGTTTATTAATGTGCAAGAAAGCTAATTATTTAAGCTACAAATTTTTTTTTTGTTTCAAGTCTCCAGCTTTTATACATTCTGAGATACTTAGCTTTTCGTAAATGTTTACTTTCTAAAAATATTGCTTCTGCCATGTTCAAAAAATCGCTGCCATTTTCAAAGGAATACAAAAAAAGATTTTAAAATTTTTTAACTAATTTATATACAAAATCACCTGAAATAAATGTGGTGGAACCACCTCTGTATGCTTCCACAGTGAAAGTTACAAGGTATCTGTAATTCATAACACTAGTGTACAAATGTTGTCAGGTAAGCCGTCTTAGTGGTTGACCATTGTTTATAGTCTGAACGGGTGCTTGGTGCCAGATTTATTAAAGTTTGTGCTTTATTCTTCTAAGTTTGTACTAATTTTATTCCACTATTGATTTGTAAAGTATGTGATGCAAGGTTTCTGTGTTAATAGTCTGTAACAATTTTTTCTTTATTATATCGTATATTTTTATTAGGAAGACATTCTGTAATATTACGATTACCAGATGTGTGGTATTCAAAAAGAAGATGCATTCAAGAAATTATAGGCTGTTGACGGTAAAGTGAGCACTTTCAAGGCCATAGTTACTTTTTCCCTTTCAACTTTTTTTTAAAAATACACTTTAACCACCTTTTAAAATAAATATCGCCGTGCAAGTTATAAACACAGTGTGTATATTCCATGGCACTAGGTAGGTAACGTCTAGGGCTACAATAAAATATACTTATTGACCATTTTTCTAAATGAGAGGGCTTTTAAAATAGCTCACTGTACCCTGAATAGCCAATAGCATGTGACGATCATGTTCACTCTGAATATGTGAGTTGTATATAGGTTGTATGTTGTAGCATTACTCACACCAACAGTTGTACATGAGCACTGGACACAGCTGTCGTAATCACACTTGCGCAGCTCAACTTCAGATATATTTCAATTGTATTTCTTTGATGGTTTTATTTGTTCTAACAGGTTTCTATTTTCTAGCAAACAATCGTAATTCTGAGTAGATTAGGCACTTCCATAAAAAACCAGCCAGGAAAAATACGTTTGTTGATACGGACAACTGTTGTATAATATTCTCCAGAAAGTTGGCACTTTTGCAGGAAGTTTGTCGGCACTGTTACTACTAAATGTTTAATGACATAAAACACCCACAAAAAAGTTAAAGTTTGCTGTCTTTCACTTTTATTGGAAAAGAGGATATTTCTATTTTTTGTTAAACCCAGCTGGACAGTTTACAAGGTCTCAAAAAAGAAGGCATGTCCAGGTAAAAGAGAGCCTCTGGTAACCCTATGTAATTTAAAACAAATAATCTTTTTACCGAATCTTATGTATGTGTTTGAAACAGATAACCAGTTTTTACTGGCATTGTCAATGTTTTCTCTGCATTCGTATTCGAGCAGCGTCAAGTACTCCCTTGCAGATGTTTCGGGAGTCGTTGCAGCTGCCATCTTCAGGGTCTTACCATAGCAGCCAGGCCAATGTCTACTGCCAATCTCTCCTACACTCTCGGAGGCTGTGTTGTTATGATACTGGGAACCGAGGTTCACATAACATGTTTGAATGGGTTTACAAATCTAGTTTGCATCCAGAGGGACTTGGGTCAAATGACCGAGCTGGCGGCAGGCAGCCGTGTTTCCGTTTGAGTGTGGCTCTGGGCTCATATTTAAAGCTGTTGACAGTTGCTATCGTAATACCTTTTGTGAGTGCATCAGCAGGGGAGTGACTAATGCAACTTGCGTGCAGTCTGTGAACGAGTCCCTACAACCTGAGCGACTGCTCGTTCCCAACCCGGCAAGCTATGGTCTGGCCTCGTGACTTATGTTCTCTGGTCGTTTCATTGCGTGGTGTTTGTGAAGAGAAGTACAGTAAAACCTCGTTGATCCGTATAATTAGGATGTTTTTAATTTAATGTTCACATAGATAACATGTAATATGAAGTGGATTGACTCACCATCACTTCCCCTCCCTCAATCTCCTCAGTTTTCCTACTGTTTTCAAATGACACTTGTCATTTTATTTATTGTGTGTGGTTCAACCGGATATTGTTTTTGTGTTGTATCAAAGTGTTTGGGAGTGTATTGTAGTGTACGAACAAGTTGAAAATGGCATCGAAGCGAAAGAAGGTCGTGGTTTCAATGGATAAAAAGTTAGATGCTATTAATCGAATTGATAAAGGAGAAGCTTTGAAAAAAATAGCTGCTGAATTGGGAGTTGGACTTCAACAGTGTCCGACTGGAAGAAGCAAAGAAAAGAAATTGAAGATTTTTGTTGTAAAATTATATGTAAAAACAGTTTGGAAGGCAGAGGAACGGCAAAAAAAGCAAAAAATGAAGCATCAGACGACGCACTATTCATGTGGTACAGTGCTCAGCGAGAACGTGGTTTGCCTACATCTGGACCGATCTTGGCCCAAACAGCTTTGAGCTTAAACAAAAAGTTACAGGATCCTGACCTAGGGGGTGGCTAGAGCGTTTTAAAAACAGACACGGTATTCGTCAACTTACTCGACTGGAGAGAGCTTGTCCGGTAATGTTGCTGCTGCTGAAAAATTTAAAAAGGACTTCGAACAATTTGTTTTATCTGAAGAATTGACACCCAATCAAGTTTATAATACTGACGAAACTGGGCTTTTTTATCGGATGCTTCCGAGCAAAACGTTAGCATCAAAGCTTGAAGATTCGCCTAAGGGCTACAAGAAAAGCAAAGATAGGCTAACTGCTATGGCTTGTAGCAATGCATCAGGGAAACATAAGTTTCCTCTTGTCATTTTAGGGAAATTCAAGAATCCCCGAGCGCTAAAAAATGTGAACCACAATACGTTGCCAGTGTTTTACCGACCACAAAAAAGTGCCTGGATGGACAGTTTTTTGTTTAAGAATTGGTTTTTTTAATAACTTTGTTCCTGAAGTTCGAAAATTCCTGAAAGAGAATGGTTTACCAGAAAAAGCTATTTTACTGATTGACAATGCTCCGTCTCATCCGGGAGAACAAGAACTCCTGAGTGGAGGAATTATAGTGAAATTTCTTCCCAAACGTAACCTCATTGCTGCAGCCTATGGATCAGGGAGTCCTTGAAAACATCAAAAGTGTTTACAGAAAAGAACTGCTTAGTAAAATAACTGAAGAGGAAGGGAAAAAAGTGTGATTGATTTGTTGTAATCAATCAATATCAAAGACGTTACTTACATGGTTGCTGACGCTTGGGATTGCATTACAAGAAACTCCCTTCTCTCTCTTTTTTAGGTCTCTATCCAGGGAAGGTTCGCAATGGAAAATTATACATGTTTTCAATTTTAGCATATTTCATACTTATTACAGCAAAAATTATGATTTTTGAATTTTGAATTTAAAACTTAAACGAGATTTTAATGTTTGAACACTTATAATAATATATTTAGATGTGATGGTGGGACAGTTACAAATCCGAAGTTGGANACAAGAAACTCCCTTCTCTCTCTTTTTTAGGTCTCTATCCAGGGAAGGTTCGCAATGGAAAATTATACATGTTTTCCATTTTAGCATATTTCATACTTATTACAGCAAAAATTATGATTTTTGAATTTCTAATACACAACTGAAGAGAGATTTTAATGTTTGAACACTTATAATAATATATTTAGATGTGATGGTGGGACAGTTACAAATCCGAAGTTGGANCGAGATTTTAATGTTTGAACACTTATAATAATATATTTAGATGTGATGGTGGGACAGTTACAAATCCGAAGTTGGAAGAAGTGGTGACGTGACATGGTGTGTTGCTTTTTGCTGAATGTAGTGCTAATTTTACTTCCTGCAATAAAAAATGCTGAAACTTACCACATTGAGTTTGCACACATTGTGTTTTTTAAACCTACCTAGGCAAGTTACATTGTTGAGATAAAACTGTTTCCATGGTAGGAATAAATATACGGTAACGTGTGTCGTGACAGCTGTGTGTGAAAGGGTATTGCTGCATCTCCGTTATGTTGGGCCAGTGTGTGTGCAATTGCAAATATTGGACATGCAAANGTGTGTGAAAGGGTATTGCTGCATCTCCGTTATGTTGGGCCAGTGTGTGTGCAATTGCAAATATTGGACATGCAAACATTTTTTGTTTTAACTGTGAACTGTTTATTTATCACAACTTTGTAACTTTGCCCAGGTGTTTGAAATACAATTGTGTAACGTGTAATGTTTACCACAATCCCAACAAATTACTAAGCCCAGCAAGAAAATTTTAAATAAATATTTAAATAGACTTAGTAAAGTCCAAGAACCTACTCAAAGAAATATGAGCAAAATTAAAGTTATGTTNCGTGTTCTACGTTATTAGTAGAGTCGAAATATACCACTTTCTGGAGTATTTTTTCTTATTTTCAGAAAAGCCCCTATAGTAAAATTTTACCAAATAAATATTTAAATAGACTTAGTAAAGTCCAAGAACCTACTCAAAGAAATATGAGCAAAATTAAAGTTATGTTANAAATAAATATTTAAATAGACTTAGTAAAGTCCAAGAACCTACTCAAAGAAATATGAGCAAAATTAAAGTTATGTTAGGCCTATTTGTGTGCATTTTCACCACTATCTTTTAAGTTTGTCGCTGGTATGTACAAAAATAAGCAACATGAGTTGCGTGCTTTAATTTACTGTCTTTTTCATTGGACTGGTTGCTCCTTCATTGTAATATTTATTCCAACTGAGGTCGTCCTTTGAACGAAAAAGCCCAACACATATCAATAATAACAGGTTAAATACTACAGTTCTTTCCCCAACAGTTGTAACATAATTGCATAAAGTCGCGGCAAAATAATTAACGTGTATTATTTGTAACGTGCTGTATTGTGTATAACACAAATTTAACAATCTAAAATAATAACCATAAGAAATATTGTCACTACAGACATTGTTAAAAAGTCTTAAAACTGACTTAAAATGTGGTTAGAGGCCTAAATTGTGAATATTCATACGTAATGATTTTTGAAATATGACCAAATTCTTTGAACAGCTGAAAACTGTAATCAAAACATTTGGCAGTTAAAACGTAGAAGTCAAATGGCAGTGTTAATGTTTACATGTAGCGGAAGGATACATAATCGCTAACCAAAAGTAGATATTTAGCAGGGCTTTAGAAAAGTGTGTAGTAACCATGAATGGCCTATCATAATGTGTGCATTGCTTGTTTTTAGTAAATTTGCTTTTGCATTATTTACAACTTGCACTGCAATGTTTTAGAGGTTGTGCTGCATATGTCAGCAACACTTCTGTCGAGATTGCCTCTCGTCGAACGGCAATGGGAACAGTAACGGTGGGAGCACGACGTCGTTGATCGGCCGCTTGGCTGACAAGAAGCTCAAGTGCCAGACGTGCAAGGTCTTCACGGCTCGACCCCTAGACAGGGAGCTCTTGATGCAGCAGCGTATCAGGGACCTGAGACGATACGTCAACTCGCTAAATGTCTCCACTACAGGTTGTGTGGGTGAGTGTGCCGCGTTTCATTTCTTGGAAATTGCATTTTTTCTGCCAAGTCTGTGTTCATTTGTGTCAGACATAAAACCGTGATTTTTAAGTGAAATTTTAAATTCAGTTGGCATGTAATGTTACCACAGAAGTGCATACTTTACCTTCGCTTGTCACCAAAAATGTTTAAACATTGCGTGGCACTAAGTTTTACTGAGCACAAAGTTAATTTCCAGTGGCTTCTTGCAAGAAAATCAGAATTTTTGTTATTGAAATATTAATTTATTTAGTTAGATACTAGTCTGTTGAACAAACTGATGCACTGGAAAGGCAAAGGCCTTTGTTGGCAAGTAGTGTGTGAGCAGCAAGCTTGAATGCCACTTAATGCGTAGCTAAGAGGAAGTGGTTCGGANATATGCCTTTGTTGGCAAGTAGTGTGTGAGCAGCAAGCTTGAATGCCACTTAATGCGTAGCTAAGAGGAAGTGGTTCGGAATTACTAAGTATTTATTGAAGGTTGTATCAAAGCATCTAAATGGCCATAATGTGCCTCTGTCTCCAAAATCAGACTTTTTTAAAATTAAATATTGTTAATCACTTCATAAGGTTTTGTTTGATGATATTTTGCGCGACGTCCTTGGTCGCCTCGCGTGGCAAGCGAGGTGTATTGCGACACAGTAACTTGCCTGGCACGCTGCCGTCCCTCACAGTCGACCAGGTGGGAGCGAAGGAAGCCCGTGGAAGATGGTTAGCTGCATCTTGTCATGGCCTGGGTGGGCTACTTCACTGTGCACTCTCCCCTCGCTCTGTGCACGTCGCAGGACCACACTACCCTCCCCACAGTTCATAGCCAACTTATTGCTAGCAAACATAAAGTGATCTTAGTCTCAACTTCTTGCATTTTTTCCAAAAGTTTTTGATTTTAAGGCGAGTAAAATATGTAAGTACATTCAAATACATATGATTCGTAGGTTCAGTACAAATGGGTTATCATTACATTTCAAAAACTTTAACACTGAGAAGGAAAAAGAAAGGAGGGGGGAAGCATGTTTGGTAAATAAAAAAACGGAGACAAATTCTTGCTGTGCTGGTTATAACATTTGCCTGTTCACTGCACTGAGAAGAAAGTGTCAATGTAAATTGACATCAATATTTCTCATTTTTTTTCAGGTTTTCACTGCATCCTCATCTTTATATTCAAAACATATATTGCCTTTAAGGGTGATTCCACCACGGACTTAGAAAGTTTTGCAGCAAAATTACCGACCAATGTTGGACTGTAGCCCAAAAAAATTTCTCCGTGCTGAAATTAAGAACACAAATTTAACAAGCAGATTATGTTTAGTTGGTTACTTTATTTTCTATGTATGAGTATTTGGAGGGGGAAAGCAGATCCCCCCCCCCCTTTGTCATTTTTCCCCAGAACTTTTGGAACCCTAATAATACTATTTGTGTCAGTTTATTTTTAAATCTAGTAGTTTGTAAACTTTTACTCTTTGTAGTTATTACCTAAACATAATGGAAGATTCATATACCAGTATTCATGTTCTTAAGTGTGAGGTCTGATTCAGAAGTAATGACAACTGTTGTTTACCTCCCAAAAATGATCCAACACAGTAATGTACTATGTACAGTGGAAAGTGTACGGCAAGTATGCTGTAAATGTTACATCACATGGGGTATGGATCCAGGAATGTCCAGCAAGGATCAAAGACAAACATGGCTGCTTGAAATCACCGTTTAATTGATTAATTCTCGTACATCTTGTGCATACTCATTGGAACGGGTACGTATCGTAGGTGTACAAGCTGTTTTAACATATTTCAAAGTATTCTCTGAGGTTGTCCACGGTTCGTTGCCAGCGATGAGGCAGACGGGAAATACCATAGGTTGCATGAGATCTGTCAATGTGCGCAACCTCTCGTCGAAATGCTGTGACGATATCTGGTTGGCAAAGCATTTACCACACAATGGCCTCTTCACTTTGGGAATAAGATCGTAGTCACACAGACTAAGATTGGGTGAATAAGGAGGGTGTGGCAACGCCGTAAACAACGTGTACCGCTACCTGTTGTATGAGGTCTAGCGTTTGTCATGTAAGACTACAGCGTTGCCCAACAGTTCAGGACGTTTCTCTCTAACTGCGCGACGAAGGTGGTACCGCAGAAACAACAGGTAGTACAGTGTATTTACAATACAGCCCTCATGAACTGGATAACACACTAAAACACCTCGACTGTCGTATGCCCAAATAATCATCAGCCTTGCAGGAGATGAGTGTTGTAATACCTTGTGTCTCCGTGGTGATCCAGGATGACGCCATTCATTGGACTGTGTATTCAATTCGGGTTTGTATGCTCGTGCTCATGTTAATCAATTTCAATGATGTTGTTCAGCACCTTCACGATGAAAGCGTTCCAGATTGATATGACATGTCTCATATCGGGTCCACTTCTCTACCTCAGTTAAGTGATGTGGCACCCACTTGGCACAAATATTCCGTACATTTAAGTCCCGCCGTAGAATTTGGCGCACTGACGCAGGAATACCTGTATGCTGGGCTAATTCCATAACAGTCCAGCGAGTGTCATCCAATAGGCACTGATGGACCACAACCACTTGTACGTCGTGGTCAGCTGACACAGCACGTCCACTGCGAGGCTAGGATGACTGTTGACTCCCTTCCCTGCTTGAAGGCCTCCACCCACCTTGCCACTGTACGATAGGTTGATAGGGTATAGCACGATTACCCAATGCTTCCTGTAGATCTGCACGACATTCGTGTGCAGTGCGGCAGTGGCATACGGCTATCTTGATTTACGCACGCTATTAGACTTTGGTTACGTCCATTTCGCACCGCTGTCATCCAACAACTGACATAGGGAGCGTGCCCACGGCCGGACGGATGCACTCATATCCCATCTGAGGGCAACAGCAGTTCGACGTGGAATAGCACACATTGACGAACAGTGGACAACCTTGGAAATTACTTTGAATTATGTTTAACAGCTTGTACAGGTATGATACGTATCTGTTCACACTAGTGTATACAGTGTGTATGAGAATAAATCAACTAAATGGTGATTTCAAGCAGCCATGTTTGTCTTTGTTTCTTGCCGGACATTCCTGCATCAATACCCCATGCGGTGTCACATTTACAACGTACTTGTCGTACACTTTCACCTGTACAAAGTACGTTTCCTGTGTTGGATCATTTTTGGGAGATAAACAATAGTTTCCATGACTACTGAATCGGCCCTCGTATTTTTCAGCAAGATTAGTACTATTAACACTTTTTTGTAATGCACAATTCAATTTTGTTACTTTTTGTAAAAATGAATTCATGACAAGGAAGAACAGTGACATTGTTATGAGTAATTAAGCCTAAGCATTCGTTAGCAATTAGAATTTTACGCCTAATTTATACTCTCGGCTGCCTTTGTATCAGTAGCGTACACATTGCGGTTTCCAGGGCTAAAGTATAGATGGTGTGTAGCTTTGTTCTCTACTATAGTGTATTTACTGAAAGTTGTTTTTGTGAGCCCCTAATCTCTTAATCACCAGCAAGTTGCCTGACGAGAGAGAAGTACGATTGTTTATTGCTATTTCAGTTTGCAGTTTCTGTTTAGTGTGTGTGACTTGCAGAAAAGAAGGAGCTGGTGGACTTGCTGATACGTCACGTAGCCGTGACGAGCTACAGGGAGTCGGCACCGCACATGCCGCAGTACCAGCCACAGCCGCAAGCACAGCCGCGGTACGCCCCTACCCCGGACTGCACCCCCCCTGCGCCTCCCGCACGCGAGCGGCCCCCGCACAGCACAGAGCAGGAACAAGAGCCGGAGTACGAGGTGTCCTCGCCCCTGGACTCCGAGGTCGATGGCTTTGTCATAGTGGAGAACACAGTGTCGGTGGACATAGTGGAGGTGCCCGAGGGCTATAGTGACGGCACTCTCTCCGACCATGGCATCGAGCCTCTGGTGACCGAGGAGGAGGAAGCAGAAGTGGTCCACACGAGCCAGATCTTCGTGGTGGTGGAACCTAGCCACACGTCTGACAGCATGTCTATTGTCGAGGAAGAAGAAGTCGATGATTCACTGTTGGATGATGTGCAAGTCCCTATACAGGTTAGTGGTGGTGTAAGTCGCAAGATAGCTCGATAAATCATTTTGTACTGTACCGAATATCTATTACATCAGTAAATTTGCTAAACTCTTGAAACTGTCACAAATTTCTTTTATTTTTATTAGAAGCTTTGAAAATATTTTCCAGGCATAGTACAGAAGGGTCATTCCATGTTGAATTAGCACAATTTTAATACAAATTGTACGCAACCCCCTCAGATGTCAGTGTTTGTTTGTGGCTTGCACTCACAAATTTTGATGCGCAAAAGTGGCTGCACCACTGGAACAGCTAGTGCTAAGCAGCTCACATTTGTTCCTTTGTAATATATTTTTTGGGCTTTCGTATGACGGGCAGCTTGATAGGGGTTATTATTAGAGATGGATTGAATCCTATTTTTGGCCAAATACGTAATAGAAATCCTTAAAAATATTCTTGAATCTGAATCTATGTTACTAAAAAAAATTAGTGTTCTTTTACAATACCTTATTTACAGTGGGAATATGCTGGAACACAACTGCAGATAATTCTAATAGGGAATGCACAAACTAAAGAAACAAGAAGATCATTCAAGGTAAATGATAATGACATGCAAAAGAAAAATGTGAAAAATGACTGTGAACTACACATTTTATTATCGCTGACATTACTGTGTGAATTGCCGGTGGGAAAATGGTGCCATGTTCAGATAGAAAGATGAAAGATCTTGAACAGTGCCGTCAAATAGTGTAGGAAAAGTATATGTGTAGTTGTGAGTGTGGTCGAGTTGTCGAGATGCGACTGCACTGTAGTGACCAGCAGTGGGAAGAATGATGGGGGAGACGTAGTGTCGACTACATATAGTGCCTCTTGTTTTGTGACAGCAGTTCGTGTGTAGCATTCTGCGCTGAACATGAGTGGAGCGGACTCGAGGCGGGGAGGGACACCCGAAAGCAAGAGTGGTTTGACTGTGGTGGACTGATAATAAGGGTCATTATTTGGGTTGGTATTGATTTATGCATATGGACATTTTCATCATATATGTGATGGTAGGTAGTATGATGACAGAGATAAGGACTCTAATTACACAGTAGACTCCCTATCTGCTATTTTTCAGGGGACTATCAAAAAATTTCCATACATGCTGGATTTCAGTAGATGAGGGTTTTGATATGTCCATCAGNGACTCTAATTACCCTATCTGCTATTTTTCAGGGGACTATCAAAAAATTTCCATACATGCTGGATTTCAGTAGATGAGGGTTTTGATANGTAGACTCCCTATCTGCTATTTTTCAGGGGACTATCAAAAAATTTCCATACATGCTGGATTTCAGTAGATGAGGGTTTTGATATGTCCATCAGTAAAATACTTCTTAACTTTTTTAGACTTCATGTTCAGTATAAAGAGAGCTGTACATTATCTGAGAATATAGTTAACTACATAACATAGTAAAAATAGGAATAAAAAAAGTTTTACTGTCAATAATACATTAAAAAACATTTCACCGCAACTTGTTTAGATAAAGAATATAACATCTCAAAATACCATATTACCTGCTAACCTTTCAAATTTTTCCGGAAGTCTTCCGGAAAAAGCTGCCATATATTGTTTTCCAGAAATACATACATTCTTCTAATTTTTTGTTAGTTGATTCTGTAAAATATTATTTTACGTTAAAACACTGAAATCGTAGTGTTTTGACGATATAGATCGATACTGATTTTGCCTACATCAAGAGATCTCGTTACGAGAGGGCGACAATCGATTTTCGCATATCTATTGTTTGTTAGAGTTGCATTTTTTCGTCTGTAGAGTTCTTGATAGCTACCAGATTTGTTTGTGAATACGAATACGTGTGGACATTGATTTTTACCATGAACTGTTTCAATTTGAAGTCTAGTTGAAACATGTGTTCAAGGATTTTAATACAGTGTGCGATTAAAGCTGTATGTAACTACATATGGACTGTGATTACAATGTGGTGTGTATTATGTCTCTTGCCGGTCATGTTTTTGTGGTGTCTTGATAGGTTACTTATTGTCGACTCTGCAATGTTTAAAACTAAAGATGAGTAGAAAAAAGCAGTATTACTACCAGACATCCCGGGAATCATACAGTGTAGAGTTTCCATGTATTATAAAATCAGACAAGGGGATAGGTGTGGCTTTTGTAGTATATGCAGATGCTACAGAAACATTGCACATGTGTATGCGTTAAAAGCGCGAAGCATGTCACCAACATAAAGTGCCAGGAAGAAAACCAGAAGATTTCTAAGTTCATTGCAAAATCGGAAATACCGATTTGGGCATTACACGAGCAGAATGCTTGTTTACTTATTTTTTGGTAGAGCACAACATTCCCCTAACTGCCGCAGATCATGCAGGTTTGCTACTAAAAAAATGTTCCCGGACTCGGAAATTGCAAAGAAGTATGGATGTGGTCGTACAAAAACCTCGGCAATTGTAAAGGAAATGGCTTCTGGTGCAAAATCTAGTGTAGTACAATGTTTGCAGAATGCACCGTTTTCTGTTTCAACTGATGGCAGCAACACCAATTCAAAGTTGTATCCCATTGTAGTGACGTTTTACAATGATATACGGGAGAAAATTGTGAACTCTGTTCTTTGTACCCCGGCCTTNAGTATCCCATTGTAGTGACGTTTTACAATGATATACGGGAGAAAATTGTGAACTCTGTTCTTTGTACCCCGGCCTTGGAAGGAGATTGTACTGGACGGAATATAGGTAATTTAGTGCTTGCAGAGCTTGAATGCAATAACATTCCCCTTGAACACTGCGTGGCTTTTTGTACAGATAATGCAGCTGTAATGGTTGGNCAGAGCTTGAATGCAATAACATTCCCCTTGAACACTGCGTGGCTTTTTGTACAGATAATGCAGCTGTAATGGTTGGTCATAAAAATGGTGTTGCAGCAGTGTTGAAAGAGACACACCCTGGGCTTATTGTGATTGGTTGCATTTGTCACCTGCAGGAAAGGCTGTATCTGCTTTNGTGTTGAAAGAGACACACCCTGGGCTTATTGTGATTGGTTGCATTTGTCACCTGCAGGAAAGGCTGTATCTGCTTTGCCAGTAGAAGTTGATGACATTCTTGTGGACATTTTTTATTATTTGGTAAAAACACAAAGAGAAAAGAAANTGCTTTGCCAGTAGAAGTTGATGACATTCTTGTGGACATTTTTTATTATTTGGTAAAAACACAAAGAGAAAAGAAATGTTACAAAAATTTTGTGATCTCCATGATACAGAAGCAAAGAAATTATTCAAGCATGTCTGTTCAAGATGGCTTNAATGTTACAAAAATTTTGTGATCTCCATGATACAGAAGCAAAGAAATTATTCAAGCATGTCTGTTCAAGATGGCTTTCTCTTGGAAGAAGCTTGTTGAGAGTTTTTGAACAGTGGGAACCATTGCTTAGTTTCTTTAAGGGAGAGGTTATAAATGAGAAACCTTCATATTCTAGTCTCACCTCTTACAAAATTCCTAAACTACAATCATCATCCTGTTCAACCTCTGATGGGATGTCTGAAAAACACAAATGAGAAAAGGAATAATTTGTATTCTGCTACTGATTCCAGCAAAAAGAGAATTGCTTTGACATCAGCAAACAGTGATGCTCTATTCTGAAGAATACATGTCTTTTTGTTAATCGGGAAGAAAAACAATCTATGCTCCTTCCTTCTGACGTAAATAAAGCATTTTGTGCATTTCCTCTAGGTGTCCTCCCAACATTTGAAAAACTGAATGTAATTCTTCAGTCACCATCTCCACCCATTCATATTTTGAGAGAACTGTTGCTTGATTTTCTAAAATAATTGCTATTAAATTTTGTGAAAGCAAAAGCTGTGAAAAGTTGGTCATTATTTGAAGTGAACTACATACCACTATTCGGAATCAGAAAGACGACACCGAATTAGTAATAGGAAGTAAAGCATCAAACATTGTGAATACACTTGAAGAAAAGGAAAAAGTAGTTTTCTTTGCATCTGCCAGGACTTATTTTGTTACGGCATGCGACTACATTGTTCACAAATTCCCCATAAAAAATGAAGTCTTGTAAAATGCAGCTGTGGCAAGAGTGAGTATTCTCGACAAGGCCAACTTTTCTTCTGTTCGCTACTTTGTGGATTTGTTTCCTTTGATTTTGCCTGTAGAAGAAGGTGAAACTAGGGATGCAGCATACCTGCTTTGACTTATTCTTAAGAGTTAAGAAGTCTATCTCGACATTTCAGCCCTTAGTGCTACAAGAGATAGTGATGATGTTAAGTGGGCCAAGTTATCCAGGATTCGTGGTGTTGATGGCATTTTAAAATACAATAGAATATGTAGAATAATGTTGTCCATCCTGTCCATTCCACACAGCAATGCAGAATGTGAGCGTGTTTTCAGTTTGGTGGAAAAAAAACAGGACCCAGTTCAGATCCTCCATGTCTAATGATACTATAGAATCAATTTCGGTTTTGAAATGCAGGAAATCAGGCTTATGTTATGAACAAAATTTTAGTGCAGAATTCCTAAAGAAAGCCAGAGCTGCTTCTTTAAAACCACTGTGTTCCATTTCAACATAAACAGCAGAATACGACATAGCAAAAATAGATATTAGTTTTATGGCTCCGCAGTGCTGTAACTTAAGTNTTCAACATAAACAGCAGAATACGACATAGCAAAAATAGATATTAGTTTTATGGCTCCGCAGTGCTGTAACTTAAGTAGGAAGATAGTTTTGTTCATTATTTTAGTGCATATTTAACCAGTTAAGCTAACAACGCAATGCAGATGTCTTAGAGAAAGCTACGGGTGCTAGTTAAATGTTTAAAATCGCTGTGCTCTGATGCTTCATCTCACATTCAACGGAAAGTGGAAAGGTAATAAAATATTAACATATAATATTTTTTAGTAATGTTATCAATGTAGTAAAATATAATGGGCCTTTTTCATGTTAAGCGGTAGTATCTATGGTAAGCCTGCATTGTGGAGTGTAATTTTTATTCAAATATTTAATGATTTTATTGTGATTACAAAATCTTCCTAATTATGATTTCTTAAAGTTGGCAGGTATGCATATAATTGATTGTTATCAGACACCAAATGCAAGCAGACTTAAAAATTTGAAACCCTGTGAAAATGAAAATAATTCCACACAGAATGCAAGCCAAGTCTAGAATGTCCCACACGCATGGCACTCGATCAACTGAAACTGAGGGCGCGCAGAGAGATTATGGACCGGCAGTGTGTCCACAGCTGGCGAGATGAAGGGAAAGCTGCGGGAGGAGTGAAAGAATGTACCCTCCTTGCTGCTACATGTAGGCGACACCTCGCGTGCCTGGCAAATGTCTTTGTTTTATAGTAGTTAATTATATTTCACTGGATTGAAAACCACTGATTTTGAGACAAAAATGAATAAATAAGGCGAATAAAATTTATTTCTGCGCAGTCTTTAATAATTATTCCAAACCACGTCTTCTGGTGCTCCCATGCACTTACACTCGTCGCGAGTTACCCTGCACTCAGGCTCCGTGCTTACACATTATTAGATGACAAGGTGTCGAATAGGCCATTACAGGATATCAGTTTATTTAAAAGACTTGTGTCTATTGAAATTAATTAATTTAAATCCTCTGATTTTCTGGCAGGAAGTTACTACAAATGAAATTTACGTTGGGTAGTACAAGTCGCTCGATGTTCAAACAATTTTTGGTGACAAAGGGAGGTCACATATATGCTTTTGGGGATGTATTTTATTCGCGAAGATGCTGTCTAATGTACTACATTAATATTTTGTTGTAAAATCATGTTGATTTTACACTTGATACAATTAAACACCAAATTTCCAGGAGAAAACTGACCTTTCATCACAAAAAAACTCCTTTGCAAATAATAATACCCTCGTTGATATATATTGGGTAACATTTTCAGGCGTAACAATTTGCTTTTAAATACCGGTGATGACAGGTGCAACTATTTTGAGTGAAGGATAATCTGGATAAAATTTCAACGGTTGCCATGTGTGTAAGGGAAGAAGGATAGCGCACGCGGCAGAGAGAGGGAACACACTGTTTTTTTTTCTAGACAACAGCCTCCCTCTCGAAGGCATGCAACGGAAGGAAATAAGTTACGCGGCTGAGAGATACACAAAGAGAGAGAGAGAGAGAGAGANGAAGGCATGCAACGGAAGGAAATAAGTTACGCGGCTGAGAGATACACAAAGAGAGAGAGAGAGAGAGAGAGAGAGATAACGTAAAATTGCCACGCTGGTTGCTAGGTAACCGCTTCCCCCTCTGNGAGAGAGAGAGAGAGAGAGAGATAACGTAAAATTGCCACGCTGGTTGCTAGGTAACCGCTTCCCCCTCTGTCAGGTGTGTAAGGGGAGGTAGCAAGACAGACTTGCACCGTGCCGCAGACACAGTGGGAAGACCATGCACTGCAGAGCAGTGATAAACGGTGGCACACGTCACGTACTTCACATCCAATTACTAGACATTTGCATAAACAACCAGCTTAAATTCAATCACTGCAGAAAATCTTGTATGCGGGACCGGAAGTTATTTTGATCGCCACAACATCCGATAAACGATAGAAGCGGGTAACTTTATCATTATTTATATAGGAGTTTTCCTTGAACCAATGAAAATTAACTGTGGATACGGTTTATCGGTACATGCGTTTTTGGTACATCGAGAGTCCACTGTAGTAGACATTGGCATTAAGCAATGAGCTAACTGATGAGAATAATAAGTGTTGATACTAAGGACAGGCAGTTTAATGTTGTTAGTAATAGCTGTGTGTATTTTTATAACACAGTAAATAAATTTAGAAATTTAATATAGTAGGTTTATTTTTTGTCAAGACCTCCATCTTCCACAAACTCTGATATGCCCTTGGCAACTTGTATCAGTGGAATTTTTTTTATTAACGGGTCTAGCTTAATCTGGGTGTTGTATATTGTCTAAAGACAATTATTGTTTTATGCATATTGTGGGAATGGGAGCAGTGTGTATTATTTGGTTCTAATTTACTGTGAATATGCCTTAGGGAATTAAATTTTGCTCTCTTATTCAGTTAAGTTACAACTTCCATTTCATCCTAAACTTTGCTATGCCCTTGTAAATAAAAGAAAACACAAATTATAGCAATTTTTACGCTTGAAAATTGTGTCGACAGTCATGCTAAAATTCTGTAAATAAAAATTATTAGTGAAAACCCAATACCACATATTAAGGTTATTTACACCCCTTTGCCCTCCTGTAATTAAAGGACATATTCTAAAGCTCTTTGAAAGACGACTGTAACAGAGAATTAGGCTGCAGATGGTTAAAGTACAAGAAGTGTTACGCTGCAATCTGGCTTAAAAATAGATTCTACGAGACACATTTTTTCTGCATTTTACACTGAACTCACTCTCCACAATGTCACAATTCAATCTGCTGTACACAACAAACCCACTAACAACCTCCAGGACTTACATCTCGACAGCTACCAGCCATACCATACCAAACACATCCTACCGTACAGTCTCGCCACAAGAGCCAAACATATCTGCTCCACTAATAGTGATCTCAACAAACAGTGTGAGAAAATAGCCAGAAGATTTCTTGACAGGGGCTACCCCAGGCACCTCGACCACAAACAGATTCTCAAATACCGGAACACAAACCAAGGTCAACAACTCTCTTTTACTCCTGGTGGTCCAATATCATGAAGGCCTAAGTAACCTGAGAACCATTCTCCACTCTGGATACAATATTCTGGCTTCCTCACCACAATTACAAGAGGATCCCACCCCTGCAATAGCTCATACTGTGGCCCCTGTGCCATCCACCAACCCTCAGCTTGTTTCAATAGCATACTCACTAGCCGTACATACCCCATCCAAGGCAACTACAACTGTGCAACTGAAAATCTGATTCATCAGCTACAGTGCCAACACTCTAACGCAGAATACATCGGCCGCACCACCAACACACTCAGGCAGAGAACGAATGGCCACAGAGCAGACACCAAGCAAGCCATAGCTGGTCACATCAATAACCTACAACACAAACCAGTTGCAGCATCACACAACTAAGATTTTGACTCCTGCTACAGTACCAGAGTTGTGAGAGCACTACCACCTTCAAGCAATAGCTCAGTACTCAGACGCTGGGAATCAGCTCACCAATTTATAACAAAGTCCGGGCAGCCCCCAGGCCGCAACGTAAGATAATCACAGCTCCAAACCATACTCGTCAGCTATAATACCATATTTACAATTTTCCCGCCCCACCCAAGTTTACCACCTGGCTGCCAGGTTTACTACTAACAGCGCCCATCCACCATACTGCAGTGTCCTACAACTCACCGCTCGATGAAGCTGGCTTGGCCAGTGAAACATTGTGATCGCACAACAGCATGGAAAATGTGTCGTCCTTCTTTGTTTGTGCCTGTCGACAAGTACTACGCTGGGAGTACTTGAAGTCCTGTCCTTCTGTATATTTGTTGTAGCCTAGCGGACTACTTGCAACCTTAACTAGTAGGCATATTGGTTTACTGTGTTACATGAATATGCTTGCAGTCATTGCCTTGTATATAGTACAGTAGTATTGTTTGGTGTATTGGTTATAAACATGCCTGTATCTCATATGAATGTTAGTATAATTGTTTTATTTAACAAATGTACATCTACATGTATGTAATCACATGTTGTGTATGTTTACATTGTGTGGTATGTTGCGTGCAGCGTAATGCAGTGTCTTTAAATGACATCACGTCGCTGTTAGAACTGGAGAATATGCCCGTGAAGAGTCTCAAAGAACTGCTACTTCGTAACAGGGTCGACTTTCGAGGATGCTGCGAGAAAGCAGAGTTACTGGAGCGAGCATCCAGACTGTGGAACGACAACGCGAGGGCTAGGGAATGTGAGTCCTTGTAATATATGTACTCCATTTTGACAGTTCTAGCAAAGTGATGTGTCAACAAATGTATCCTTCTGCCACATCTGTTCTTTCTATGAAGAAAACATCGTGTGTCAACTAGGGATGGGCCCAGTACAAATTATTCAGATTCCGAGTTCGATTCTTCATTTTCAATTCTCGATTTGGAGTATTTCGAAATTAAAATTTACATTGTGATAATTGAAAATGTGAAGGAAATTCTTTTACGTAATTATATTATTTGTAGTAGATTCAGAGGGTATGAAGAGATGTGGGGGCTCTTAACAGCGAGATCTTGAGAGCAGATGTAGGTTCAGAGCACAATTATGTTGGTATTGAATCATAAGTAGTTCCGTGTCTAAACTTATCGGAAGTAATCTCAGTTTAAAAATTCTTGTATTAAAATTCTCTCTTGATTTATGAATGAAGTTTATTTTTTAAAAATCTGCTAATTGTGCTTTTCAAAAGTGAGTGAAGAGATTTGGGTGCCTCTTAACAACGATGTTTCTAAAGTGTTGCAAATAAAAATACAAAGGGAAACCTTTATGTGATGAGATTAAAGGGACCTAATTTTAATGTGTTTATTCTAACTAGTCAAATCGGAATGAATATATTGTAATGTATTGCTGTATTTGCACAAATTTAAGGTTCATTTTAAAAATTTAAGTACATTATATCAAATTTACAAAAACAAAATCTGTTGCTGGGTAATTTTCCCTGGCTACTAGATTATGTTTGAAGCAGTTTTCTTGGTTGGTTGAATATTTTCAAGTTTTCTTCTACCTTTTTATCTTTTCTTGTCAGCTCTATGCAATTTTTTGTTTGAAGCACGTACATTTTTAATTTGTACCAGATTTTAAAACCTTGGTTGGGACGTGTAAAAGGTGGACATTTTATTTGTAAAATCACCAAAATTTTATTTGTTTTTATCTTTACACTGCTTTTTTCAGAGACGTTTATTTCACATGCATGTAGAGAAACCGTTCTAGGGGAGGGGGAGGGGGTGGAGGATGTAAACAAGTCCTAGATACGTATGTCTATGATGTAGCAGACACTGTTGTGGTACCGATACGTGTCTGTCTGCCGGCTGTAGTTTTGTGGTGAAATGTCCACCCATTTTGTTTCAAGTGCTGCAGCCCGCACATCTTTCATGCACACACAAAAGTTACTTTCCATATTACGTTAAGAGAAACACTGCAAATATAAATGTGTCAGCTGCAAGCATGTGTAATTTATATATTAACACGCATTGTCATGTGTTACAACGAGAATTAATTTCCATAAATTATGGTAAAAAAGCATTATTACGCATTTGGGAGAGACCAAGTTTACATTTTGTTGTGTAGAATATTTTGCTTTACGATACATTCAATTCAAGTAAGGTTTTACCTTACAGTGTAATGTACAGTGCATTGCATTGTGCGTAGTCATGCACTCTTGTGTATTACCATTCCAACTTATTTTATTTTTATTATGCAGAGTTATGGCTGCTGCGCTGTTTATTCTATTGTGGTTGAGAAACACTAGTTTGTCTTTTATTAGATGGGTAGAATTTTTAATGCACTAAACACGTTTTTACACACCTGGACAATGAACATAGGACACTATGAAGAAACAATGCGACGACCATGATATAATGTAAATAGGAAGAGTACAGACCTGGCAGTGGCGCTGCAAGCCTCAACTGGCGGTTGTAGACACTGACTGGTGTATTGTCAAAGATGCTTTAATGTAAGAAACACCTGACTATACCAAGAAAGTGTACACAGTTAAGAAGCAGCCTGGAAGATGCTAAAGATGTTGCTTTACGTAATTGACGAACTTAAGGAGAGGACTTGAATCAGGCTGAAAACTGCAGGGTGGTTGTATCACTTCACTATATAGCCCACCATGTGGATTGTTGGGACCATTTTGTCAACTGCTGTTGGGAGCAATGGATATGCGAAGGCACCCACACGAGGAGGACCGACTCAGGACGGACGAGGTCGACTACCAGTCAAGAGGATCGAAGGATCGTGCGCCAGGCACAGAGTGATCCCATGGCGACCCAGTACATGATACTGGCCGGTGTTGGGGTACATTTGTCCCCGTGAACCATTTTCAGATGCCTTGCAGTGGTGCCAGGCCAGAGAAATGTGTAATGCCACGAACTGGCGATGTGCTGTGTTTAGTGATGTGTGCTGCTTTGTTATGGGGATTAATTATCATTGCGTCCAGGTGTAGAGTGTGGAGGGCCCCTGATGAACGCCACAGTCCCAATCTTGCTATCGAGCGGCACACTTCCCCCACAGCAGACATTATGTTCAGGGGAGCCATAACCTGTAATAGCTGATCCACTCTTGTTGTCTTACGATGGCCCAGTGATATGAGGATGAAATTAGATGCCATAATCTGCTCCGATTCCTGCCCAGGATTCCACGTGCAATGTTCCAGCAGGATAACGCCTGACTGTACACAGCACGAGTTGTCCTGGAATGACTCTGTCATGTCCAAACATCATCCTGGCCTGCCTGCTTCCTTGACATTTCATAAGCATTTGTGGAACCAGCTGCCACCGTTGTGCCACAGTATCTGGAATTGGGGTCATACCGTCGAACATTGTAAGCCCGTCTGCCTGTGGAAAACACGGCGTCTGCTGGGCTGCATGCTAGACCGTGTTGCAGATGTATCACAGTGCGAGGGGCTACTGTATTGAAGGAGATCGGATGGCATACCGTCGAACATTGTAAGCCCGTCTGCCTGTGGAAAACACGGCGTCTGCTGGGCTGCATGCTAGACCGTGTTGCAGATGTATCACAGTGCGAGGGGCTACTGTATTGAAGGTGATCGGATGACATACCGTCGAACATTGTAAGCCCGTCTGCCTGTGGAAAACACGGCGTCTGCTGGGCTGCATGCTAGACCGTGTTGCAGATGTATCACAGTGCGAGGGGCTACTGTATTGAAGGAGATCGGATGGCATACCGTCGAACATTGTAAGCCCGTCTGCCTGTGGAAAACACGGCGTCTGCTGGGCTGCATGCTAGACCGTGTTGCAGATGTATCACAGTGCGAGGGGCTACTGTATTGAAGGAGATCGGATGACATACCGTAGATCCATATGCAAGTCCTGCTGCTCTGTTCTTGTGATCTGTGGATTATTCATGTGTATTACAGTGAAACCTCGTTAAGTTGTCGATTTCCTGTATCAGTCGATTTTTTTTGGATGGTCCCAACAAATATCCTACATAAACAATGTTAAAAAAACCAGCATGCTACGACCCTTAAATCATTAATTTACCCCCATCCATCGATCAGATATTCCGTCCGAAAACCAAAATATGTTACGAACAATTGTTTATCTGTGAAATAACTATCTTAAAGCTGGTACTACCAAAATCCAGTAGCGCCAAGAGCAGGTAAACAGACAAGCCCTAACCTCAAATGCTAGTGCACACAACTAGTTGTGAAACATTGCAATTGTTAACAACCACGTAATTTATTTTTGATAATTCAATCACTATTTGTTTTAAATTACTCACGTTGAAAAACAGGCAAAACATAATAATTGCAGACCCTTTTTGTTTCTAAAGTCAGTACATGAAAAATCGTGCAAATAAAACACACTTGTATAATGGATGTGGTATGGAACAGAACCAAACATTAATGATGGACGGAATGGATTTGAACTTTACTCTGGTTCCACAAAGGAAATGTAATAATTATTAGGTCAGTAAGGGAAATAACCATGTAAATTACAAGCATTAAAGGGGCACAGTATGTTTTCATGGACTAACTCTGTTAAGATAAAATTATGATAGTAAATTCTTTTAAGAGTAATGCAGTGATATCAACTGTCGCACAAGATGGCGAGTGTTGTCAACTTAGCAGACTTTCCGTTTAATATGGCGAAATTTGAGAACATTTAGCAGGCAAATATACATTTTAGCAGAGTAAAATATAATTTCAAAAAATCAGATTTTTACATGTCGAACTAAAAAATCTGTGTTAAATTTGTCTCCAAAAAAGAGTAAAAAATATAAAATGCAGCATTATTATGATGAAACTACGTATTAAAGACTGAGAACAGGGTTTGTTAATAAAGTTTTTCAAGCTCAAGAAAGTTATGTTTTGATTTATTTTTGGTATAGATTTGGTATTCAAGATATGACAAGTAATCCTGGTAGTGGTCTTTTAGAGATGTGCTTTTATTGTCGTTCTCAGAACAATCTTGGTGTTGCTGTTAATTATATTAATCAAATTGATGTTCGAGATATTATATGTTGGAAGACTTTTGCTTTTGTATTGAATGATTGAGATATGTTTTTTCATCCAGTATTTAAGATATGCCCACTGTTCATTACAGGCAATCAACTCAGTATACCCAAAGATGAAAATAAAGGGGGGNTTTTTCATCCAGTATTTAAGATATGCCCACTGTTCATTACAGGCAATCAACTCAGTATACCCAAGGATGAAAATAAAGGGGGTTTTTTTTTTTTTTGGTTAGGTTTTACTTTTTGAGGAGGAGAGTGGTCCACATGTTGAGTTTTCCTGCATGCTGAATTTTTTTTTCGTTAGGTCCCATGAAAAATGAATATTAGAGGTTTCACTGTACTACCTTTTTATTATAAAGTTTCAGTAGCATCCAATGCATAATTCCTTTGAGCACAATTTTTATTGTCCAGTAGTGTATTAGAATTAGCCAAGTAATTTATAGATGCCAGCATTCAAGTAAAGTTTTGGATTTTGGCACAAAATTTTGGGAGAAATTTACACTTGTATTTGAGACAATACTGTATTACTTTCTCTGCGTGAATGTTGTCACTGAATACGGTCTTCTGCCACATCTTAATAATCAACCTCACTGTCAATGCAAAAATGGACAGTATAAAATATATTAACTATAGCAATTTTTGTGAGAGTCTGTTTTGTGGTGTTTTATTTTAGTTAGGTTATTGCTGTCTAGTGATGCAAGTGTGTGTGTGTGCGCAGGTATCAGCAACTTGCCAATGGACGAGCTGTGCAAAGTGTGTATGGACGCGCCAGTCGAGTGCGTGATGCTCGAGTGCGGTCACATGGCGACGTGCACACTCTGCGGCAAGCAGCTGAGCGAATGTCCTATCTGCCGACAGTACGTCGTCAGAATTGTGCGCACTTTCAAGGCCTAACTTCATTCCTCTACTTTTTATCCATTATACTCTGTCTATTTGTCTTAAGCAGAAGTTGTTTTTGTTTGATTTTGAGCATACAAGTAAATTTTTGTTTACTGCAATAATTTAGTGTTACAATTTTCTGCATTTTCTTGAACAGTCCCATAAATTAATATGACAAATATGTTCAGATTCACTGCAGCAACATACTTACTTACACAATATTGAAAAAGTACTGCGCTATAACAAGAGGCATTTCAACCGCTGACATTTCATTCCGAGTTCATGTGGAGCAATGACTACTTACAAAAACAATCACTCGTGTATGTTGCAAATTTTCATGTACACACAAACACCTGTTTATATGTTCCAGTGCATACAAATTCTTTGAATTCCTAAAATTACTGGACAAATTCTACACTCGACGATACTGTCCGCAAGTGCATTTTTTTTGTGTTGCTTAGAATCTGTCTGGTAATTTTCATACTCTTCTTATTAGGGCGATCGTGTATTAACATTTGTATTGCTAAGAATTTTGTAAATTGCTAAAAAAAATTTTTGGTGCTCTGGTAACATGGTAGTCACTTTAGAAAATACAGTGAAACTTCCTAGTTAGGAGAGCTAACATTGGCGGGAAATATTCTCATTAAAAGAACAGTCAACTTTTGATTCTACGACCTTTAATAGTTCCCAGGGAAAGTGTTATTTCGAAGGGGTCATTATTTCTAGAGGGTCGCTATTCTCGTGGTTGTGCCAGGCAATGCCACTGGTCAACAGGTTTCCTCAAGGATCTTGCATTTCCCCCGACATTGCATTCCGACACCGTTCCATTCTCGCCTCGCTTCATCCTCATTGGCTCTTAAGACCTTGTTAAGAGCTGCCCATATCTCTTCACTGAACTCCAATTTTGACCCCTAAAAAATTTAAATTTATGTTGGAAGTGCATTTTTCATGTGAAGTTCATGTTTAGTTGCCTTTGTTGCTACAACACATTTTTAAGAATGAAATTGACGCGTGACGTCAGTTGGCTGACGGCGACATTACGGTCGGGCAAGGTTTTGACGTGTCTGTCAGAGACACGGGTGATTCAATTGGCTGACCTTCTTAACAGCTGATGGCGCCCCGGCTAGTGTATAATACAGGGCGTGTGGCTTGACGGCTTGGTACAAGTCAAACGTGGGCGTGGCGGTGCTGTGTACTGAGTGGCACACAGCCACACCTGTGCTGGAGGTGGCCCGGGGTGGCTGCTGACCCAGCCGCTGTTGCTGGAGTTGACTGGAACAAGTGCCCCAACCTGGGGCGACGGTGGTGCTGCGGCGAGCCTGGGGAGGGCTGCTGGTCCGGCGACACTGGAACCAGTGATTCACGATCCCTAATGGAACTTGCCGTTCCTGACGGAAGTCTGTGACGACGGGGTGTGGTCGGCCGGCGGTCTTGATTGGAGACTGACATGAGTGGGAGAGAGCTGGGAGGTGAGGCGTCTCCAGCTGGTAGGTGGCTTGAGCTCCATCTCGGGGGTTATGCTGCAAAGTGCAGTTGGGGCTGGGTTGCAGCTCCCATTGGATTCGGAGGCAGTAGCTGCCTTCCGTTCTTGCCACTTCGTACCACTCCTATGGGTGTATGACATAAAGGTAGGTACAAATATCGGCCTCACAAGAGGAGAGCAGGTGACGATGTTCCCTAGCCAGGTGTAGAATCAAGCCAAGGCCGAGCCGACCAGAGTAACTCCTGATTACTCCAACTGGCGACAATTCAGCACGGTGGTTGGAGTGGTGGGTTTACCCTGGAAGTTCAACGATGACGTTGGGTGTATGTCCAAAGGTGGGCAGTTCTCCAGAATCAGTCTATCACTCCTACCGGTGTCAGTTCAGCACGGTGGATGGAGCGAATTGGCTGGACTAGCTGACTGACAGCCCTTGGATTGTGTTTTTAGTGTTTGTGGCTCTGCCTTACTGCGCACCAGGTGCACAGTAGGGTGGCCGTCGACCGGGTGTGTTTTATAACATGTGCGCCCGGTTAAGGGAGCCCGCAGTCCTACACTAAGTTCGGTAATGGGCTCGTCAAAGACGCGGTCTCCTGCTTTACCCTGGTGGGCTGACGTCTACAGAGGATAAAATCACAGTCACCCTAGAATTAGCACTCAGAGTTTTGAGAGAAAAATGTGTTTATTTCGTGAGGAATAGACACGGTGGCTCGTACCACCTCCTTACTAATCAGGAGCTGAACGGAAGTAAACTACGGAAACCAGCCCTGAGGCATAGAAGATGTTAGAATGTTGACTGGTAAGGAGGTGAAGGGAAAAAGAAGTTAATTGTTCCATCAGGTGGTGTGGCGTTGCCAGATTCATACAGTAAGGATGTTAGAATGTTGACTGGTAAGGAGGTGAAGGGAAAAAGAAGTTAATTGTTCCATCAGGTGGTGTGGCGTTGCCAGATTCATACAGTAAGGATGTTAGAATGTTGACTGGTAAGGAGGTGAAGGGAAAAAGAAGTTAATTGTTCCATCAGGTGGTGTGGCGTTGCCAGATTCATACAGTAAGGATGTTAGAATGTTGACTGGTAAGGAGGTGAAGGGAAAAAGAAGTTAATTGTTCCATCAGGTGGTGTGGCGTTGCCAGATTCATACAGTAAGTCATGTGCATATATTAGTTTTCCATTGAGAATCAAAGTGCAAAGCGCATAGTAATAATTTGTACGAATACATGCTGAATGCAAACAGTTAATGGCATCTGTTTACAGCCTGTATGCCTTGATACTTGAAAAATAATTTTTGATAAAGACTGTTGGTTTTGGTCTTAAATACAAAATTGAATACCACCACAATATGAAAATAATAAGTTAGTATGATTCCATAAAAAGTAATAATACCACAAATACGGTAGCAAAATAAATTCACACAAATTGTTAGAATATGTTGAGATAATTTCGTCAACATCAAATTGTACACAAAACATAACCTACAAATAGATAACTCACATCATCACCAAATATTACCAAACTGCATAAAAAAATCAGTAACAAACAATTACTGATCCGATGCAAAGTGCATTACAAAATAGGCATGATTAAAATATAGACATACCACGCAATTGTTTAAGCTATTGTTCCCATGCATTGCATATTGCCAAGCCATCGTCCACTTCAGAAAGGAAATTATAAATTTGGCTACATTTTTTTCCTTTTGGAGGGTGGTATTTCATTATTACAAGATTCCCCTACCTTGCTTTTTTCGGTATTGTAACAGTTACGTCCGCAAAACTAAAAACCTACTACCGCAAAACAACTTCGTAGTTAAATACAAACTGCATGATATCAAAGACTATCACGATTGACAACATAAGAGAAAAACCGATAAGTCAATGGTACCATATACTAATTGGTACTGTGCTATCTCTTTACATTCTAAAGGAAAATTTTGAGGTAATCAATATTGTCAGGAATGCAGGCTGCTTCTCCCTAATCATTAGCTTATCCGCAACCCACATTGTAACATATGGAGTACTCACGGACACTCGCTTTGTTCTTTTTTTTATTCTACTAGTATGTAGGGTTCCTTTCATCCAATTCCACGTGTGCACTTGGATGCAAGAGGTTCAAGTAAAAGAGACTTGTGACCACATCCTTTACAACATTACCTTATACTGAGAGGGTGGGGGGACCTAAATCATAAATAAATAAAGTTAACTACGCACTTCCAGGTTTAGTTAAATTCCTATTTAATCAGAATTTAAATTGGAAAACAAAAAGAACATTTAGCGTTAATAAATTATAAACATTTCTCTGGACCAAAAAATATAATCAATCAAATTAATTGCAATTCCATCTACTTCCTTTTACATCACTGGACACATAATTTATTTATTTATTGATGTGTCGTGTAGTTTGGGTGCCGTTGCAAAGGGGAACCTGCACCAATGTTTAACTAAACACCTTAATTAAAATTAACAGGTGGGTCTTACATTAATCTAAACTTAACCAGGTTCTACATTACGGTTTTCTATGTCCCACAATGACCTCGCACACCCCTCTCAACCCTCTGGAAGGGGGGGGGGGGGCTTCGTGGACTGGAGCGACCACACTGCACCAAAACCTACACTGTGATGTCATCTTGCGTGCTCGCACCGACTTTTGCGGTGCACTCCACGTTACTGTGATTCGCGCCTGTGCCCTAGATTAGGCTGGCGCCTAGCGTAGGCTTGAACTGTGTCCCGGACTCAGGCCAGCACCCGAGCATCGTACAGTTTCGACGACTCCCTTACCACTCTAAATGATGCCTGTCCCGCCGTCTCGCGACTTACAACTGCTGAATTGTGAGTCCCCTGTCTGTGAACCCGGAGGCCCTGGCCAGTAGCCGCCAGAGGGTGCACATTTTGCGATAGGCTGGGCCGCATCACGCCAACTTAACTGCACGATCCGCTGAAGTTAACCGTTGAACTCCCGGGCAGCCAACGTCCTCCGCAAATTGCCGACTCAACGTACACGGGTACGGCACTTCCTCGGTTGCGGCAAAGAAATTACAACACAGAACAACGGCAAATATAGAATTCCAAAAATTCGAAACAACAATATTTTATCCAACAGCATATTCGCAGGAATTGATTTCTTTATTTCCATTCGATTTTCGTTTTAGTTTGTTTGGCCCTCAAACCATAGCCTATCTCTCTGCCAAATCACCCATTTAAGTTCCACCCACCCAGCAACATCTTTCTGTGTGGTCGATTGTTTCATTCCGCTTGAATCAATCGTTTTGATATATTTATGCGTAGTTGTCGATTTCAGTAACTCTGCAGTAAATAATGTGCATGGGACGTGGTGACTACATGGGGGAAGCATTTCACTGTTGAGCTTTTGACAGGTGGAGGGAAGAAAGAAAGTGATGTGTTAATATGAGCTCCATGTGTTGGCTCTCTTGGGGGAGGGGGCGAAATGGCCATCAGGACGGATCCACCATCACTTGCTGCAAAATAATTGCTTTTAACATACTAATATACTATGTACAGAGCAACATTTCAATCCAAATTGGACACGGATTGCATTGAATAATCCAGATTGAAACTCTCTTTTAAGCACGCCGGACTGAAGTGAAGTGGGACTGGAGCGAGAACTGCAGTCCAGGTGGCAAGTTGGATGGAGTGTAGAATTCAGACAGTAGGAGACTGGGCGTGAGAAAGAAACAAACACCTTTATTTCAAGCGAATTGTTTGCACTGTAGTGAAGTAATAGAAAAAAGGAATCTGAGAAGTATGGACCAAGTTGATAACAAATATAGGAAGGGAGACATTTTTTACTTGGCAATAGTAGAAGTGGAAAATAATTGCGGAATAAATTGTGGTAAAATGGAACGGGCTTGAGGCCACAAAAATAACGAGATCAGATAATCCTAACAAAAATAATAGATTTATTTTTATTTTTAAGTATTATATGTTTTTTTAATTTAGGCAGTTGCCAAAAGATGTCACTACAATTTCCTTACATTTCACTTTTTTTTCCTTCTTTTCCCACCACAATCCAGATTGATAACTTAATCTTAGTGTGACTTTTGGTCCATGTTCACTTTGTGTTAGCTACAGTCTTGCATATCTTATGCACCCCATCTTTTTAACCCAACAAAAAATGGTGGTAAAAAGCGTGTAAGATGCACAAGTAAATACTGCGAGTTACTATCATGTGATTAGTCAGATCAGTTTATATTAACAGTAGTGATTGTAAAGCAACAACAGTGTTTTTTATTATGCTTATGTACAGTTTAGGTGGTACTTCATTTTGCCACAGGAGCATTTGCAGTCCTGCCTGTGGGAAAAGTGTTATATTTCCCAAATAATAACATTCCTGACTTGCTGATCATAATGCATCATATCTGTGACATTTTGTATTTGCGCAAGTGTGGGGTTGACACAGTTTTGCAGTGGAACCCTATTGTAACAAGAGAAGCTTATTAAGCAGAAAAATGTTATAACTGGGTTCCAACTGTATTATGGCCTGTTTTGAGGAAAAGCAAATGATGTGTGATATTAAAAAGTTAATTATTCAAGTGTATTAAAAATTTATTATGGTAAAAGTAATTGTTCATAAGTAATTTTGAACAGTTGTGTATTGCTTGAAGATCAGTGCACAGTGGTTGGTATTTTATTTATTACCTTCTGTAATATTAAATCTAATATGTGGTCAGTTGACACATGAATAAGAGGAAACTAAATAAAACTTTAAACAATCCTGTAAATAACTCGGAAAAAATAATAGTAAGTACAGGAACTATATAAAAAAGTAAACTTGGACATGGCATATCACATGTGAGGTTCCCTCTCGCCGTTGTTGTGTGCATCTCACGTGCTGTCCTCAGTTCTTGACGTTGCAGTGCAAGTGGCACCACTGCGCGATGGACTCTAGTGACAGATGCAGTGACTTGGTACTTAGTTAACACTACCTATCCAGAGGACTTAAATATTCTAATTTGTCACATTGTTTGCATTTAAAAAAAATTGTTCGCAGTAATGCAGAGCAAACACGTGCAGTTTCCAGTTCTGATATTTCATGATTTTTTTTTTTTTTTTTTTTTTTTAAATGTTTTGGAAAACTGTGTTTTTTCCCCCCCAGATTTGCCTGTACACCATGGTAGTCAATATTACAAAATGGTTTTTTTTATTTGTTTGTTTTGAAACCTGTAGACGGGGATGGGTCACTGTTTGCCTCTCATTGCGATAATAATTTCTGTGTAGTTTACTTGTTCAGTTGCAAAAGTGTGGAGAACTAGGAGGAGGGGGGGAAGTATTGTGCTTGTATGCTCACAATTTACTTGCTAGAAAGTACAAGTTGTTTCAAGAAAATGTTACTTACAAACTTACTGACTACATGTGAATGTTTAATGAGAATGTAGGTATTTACTTGTGCAAAAACTATCATCATATTTCACATTTAAATTGCAAAGTTATTCATTTGCATTACTGGTTACAAAATCTGCTAAGAATGTCTATTGTGAAATGTCAGTTACTAATTGTAACCCTTTGTTCAGCAGGCGTATAAAATATACTGTTTGGAGGTGCTGTTAAAATAATTTAAGGCCACTTCTGAACAAAGAAGACTAAATGTCGTTTTATTTTGTAATAATATGCATTCTGTATAATGGTAGCATTAAGGTGGGTGGTTTGTGTATTTAGCGTACGGCGGAAATAGTTTTTATGTGCATATTTAGGAAGTTATAAAAGAAATGTTAAATAATCTGTTATTCTGTTGGATGTCTTGGTGCAGTTGTAATAACATGAGAGCTCAGATGCTATGCCGAGCGTGAGACAGTGCTAGTGAGAGTGATCACAGTGTGACCACTCCACTGCTGGAGATTGCTACACAATTTGAGTTCTCATGGCACTCCGTTCAAGGCTACGGAAGTGAGATTTTAATCATGAAGCCAAAAATTGAGCTGTTGCCGTATTTTGTAATTTTTTTTTAATAACTTGTGAATAAAACGATGTCAACAGGTTAAATAAAGCTTGTGTGTTGTTAATGGGAGAGCTCTGGTACACAGACTCCCCACGAGCTGTCGTACCAGCAACCGCAATGTAACGTGCATACCTGACAACCTTTCCGATTTTTCCAGAAGTCTTCCGGAAAAAAGCTGCCATATATTGTTTTCCGGAAATATGTACATTCTTTCAATTTTTAGTTAGTGGATTCAGTTTAAAAAAAAAAATTGTGATTATTTTACGTTAAAACATGGAAATCGTAGTTTTGAGACAATATAGATCGATACTGATTTTGCCTACATCAAGAGATCTCGTTACGAGAGGGCGACAATCGATTTTCGCATATCTATTGTTTGTTAGAGTTGCATTTTTTCGTCTGTAGAGTTCTTGATAGCTACCGGATTTGTTTGTGAATACGAATACGTGTGGACATTGATTTTTACCATGAACTGTTTCAATTTGAAGTCTAGTTGAAACATGTGTTCAAGGATTTTAATACAGTGTGCGATTAAAGCTGTATGTAACTACGTATGGACTGCGATTACAATGTGGTGTGTATTATGTCTCTTGCCGGCCATGTTTTTGTGGTGTCTTGATAGGTTACTTATTGTCGACTCTGCAATGTTTAAAACTAAAGATGAGTAGAAGAAAGCAGTATTACTACCAGACATCCCGGGAATCATACAGTGTAGAGTTTCCATGTCTTATAAAATCAGACAAGGGCGATAGGCTNACAAGGGGATAGGTGTGGCTTTTGTAGTATATGCAGATGCTACAGAAACATTGCACATGTGTATGCGTTAAAAGCGCGAAGCATGTCACCAACATAAAGTGCCAGGAAGAAAACCAGAAGATTTCTAAGTTCATTGCAAAATCGGAAATACCGATTTGGGCATTACACGAGCAGAATGCTTGTTTACTTATTTTTTGGTAGAGCACAACATTCCCCTAACTGCCGCAGATCATGCAGGTTTGCTACTAAAAAAATGTTCCCGGACTCGGAAATTGCAAAGAAGTATGGATGTGGTCGTACAAAAACCTCGGCAATTGTAAAGGAAATGGCTTCTGGTGCAAAATCTAGTGTAGTACAATGTTTGCAGAATGCACCGTTTTCTGTTTCAACTGATGGCAGCAACACCAATTCAAAGTTGTATCCCATTGTAGTGACGTTTTACAATGATATACGGGAGAAAATTGTGAACTCTGTTCTTTGTACCCCGGCCTTGGAAGGAGATTGTACTGGACGGAATATAGGTAATTTAGTGCTTGCAGAGCTTGAATGCAATAACATTCCCCTTGAACACTGCGTGGCTTTTTGTGCAGATAATGCAGCTGTAATGGTTGGTCATAAAAATGGTGTTGCAGCAGTGTTGAAAGAGACACACCCTGGGCTTATTGTGATTGGTTGCATTTGTCACCTGCAGGAAAGGCTGTATCTGCTTTGCCAGTAGAAGTTGATGACATTCTTGTGGACATTTTTTATTATTTGGTAAAAACACAAAGAGAAAAGAAAGGTTACAAAAATTTCGANAAAGAGAAAAGAAATGTTACAAAAATTTTGTGATCTCCATGATACAGAAGCAAAGAAATTATTCAAGCATGTCTGTTCAAGATGGCTTCCTCATGTGGCAACACAGTTTGTGCCGAGCTCGTATCAGCAACCACAATGTAACGTAGGTAAATTTCAGTCTTGGGAACTGTCTGATGCTGTGGGCTGAAATGTCTATCTTAATATTTTGTCTTCAATTTGTTGGTTTCCATGTTGCAGGTGGCATTCAGAAATACTTTGCGAGTAGAGTGGCTTCCAGGTCATTAGTCAGAGTGTAAAGGGACGCTCACACAATGCAAGGAAGTGTGTTACCAGCTGAGTACGCATGGTCGAGCATGCACATTGGCGCAGGTACAGCGCGTCTCGTGCATGGTGGCTGCTGCGGATCGTGTTTCTTGCACCAGAATATTGGATCCGACAGTGTTTGATATTTCATGTTGAGGCACGTTAAGTGCCATTCCATGCTGTTTGGGAGTGTAGTCTTGTAGATATATGGCTCGATGGTGGCATAATAAGGCAGTGGTGAAATTTGTTAAGTGTTACTAGGTTGAACCAGCTTTCTGGAACACCTCAAGTGTAGAGTACAGAAGTAAACCTGAGAGAGAAACTGCTCTCAAAATAACAGTTGTAGCTATNTCAATTTCTTGGTTTCCATGTTGCAGGTGACATTCAGAAATACTTTGCGAGTAGAGTGGCTTCCAGGTCATTAGTCAGAGTGTAAAGGGACGCTCACACAATGCAAGGAAGTGTGTTACCAGCTGAGTACGCATGGTCGAGCATGCACATTGGTGCAGGTACAGCGCGTCTCGTGCATGGTGGCTGCTGCGGATCCTGTTTCTTGCACCAGAATATTGGATCCGACAGTGTTTGATATTTCATGTTGAGGCACGTTAAGTGCCACTCCATGCTGTTTGGGAGTGTAGTCTTGTAGATATATGGCTGGATGGTGGCATAATGAGGCAGTGGTGAAATTTGTTAAGTGTTACTAGGTTGAACCAGCTTTCTGGAACACCTCAAGTGTAGAGTACAGAAGTAAACCTGAGAGAGAAACTGCTCTCAAAATAACAGTTGTAGCTATGGAGATGGACAGTTAAGATGAAAATTAAAACTATGAGAACACATTGCCAAGAAATGTCCAACATCGAGACATCCGGTGCAGATATAATGTATAAACCTACAGTTGTGTTCATGAACTGTTTGAGTTCTTCGTAGATTCACAATGCAGACCGTGAAAAGTAACTTTGGTAAGTGCGAGGAAAATAATTTATTATTAATTTAACTAATGCCAAACCTTGTTATTGCATCGTTGTAGTTACATAATCATTCAATTAAATTACTTAATTTACAAAGAAATGTCATATTTAACCTCTGCACTTATTTACCGTTTTCTTACAAATGTATCATTGTTATGTTCACAATATGGGAAATCATACAATTGCTGTTTCATATTATACAGATTGTTTGAAACTGAAGATGAGGATAGAAGGGTTTGTGAAAAACATAAAAGTTCGATTCTAGACTATTTAAAAATTACAAACTTTTCCAGAGCTTTGTACCTATCCTATACTACACAAACAGGTCATAATAGTGACAAGAGTAGTTGTCCAGGTGAAGTGATGTTTGTACAAATGGTGCTCTCGTCGTCGGCCGACCATCTGAGCTGTCTCTCGTATTACGCTGCTAGTGTTGTGCACTAAATGCAATGTTTAGTTTCAGTTGGTTTGTAAGGAAGTTGTTTGCTAGTTTGTTGTACTGAGCAGCTCAGTCTGGTATTGTAGAGCATTGGTCATTCTACGTCTGGTTGTTAAGAGTTACTCGTGTTCGCGATGACATGAGCTGCCAACTCTTGTGTAGGACTGACAATCGTCTATACATATATATGATATATATCTATATATGATATATATCTATATATGATATATATATATATGATATATATCTATATATGATATATATATATGATATATATCTATATATGATATATATGGTATATATGATATATATGGTATATATGATATATATGATATATATGGTATATATATCTATGGTATATATATCTATGGTATATATATATATGGTATATATATATATCTATGGTATATATATATCTATGGTATATATATATCTATATATATATATCTATATATATATATGGTATATATATATATCTATCATATATATATATCTATCATATATATATATATCTATCATATATATGATAGATATATATATATATATATATGATAGCACTATATGAATAAATAAAATTTTATGTAATCTTGGGAAACAATTTATAGATTCGTACCGAATTTGGCAAAAAAAAAAAATAGCAGTGACAGATGGTGTAAATTGGTATATTTTTGGAAGGTCAAGCACCTATTTTAAAAATGGCAGCCATAGAGCCATTTTAGTCTACACTACTTCATCATCAAAAACATGTAATCAATAACAACTTAATTTAGTATGCTGGCAGTACATTGTAACGTCGCAGTCACCAGAAGTGGCGGCACTAAANAAAAATGGCAGCCATAGAGCCATTTTAGTCTACACTACTTCATCATCAAAAACATGTAATCAATAACAACTTAATTTTGTATGCTGGCAGTACATTGTAACGTCGCAGTCACCAGAAGTGGCAGCACTAAATAAATAAATAAATATATGCGAAAGTGTGTTTGGATGTTTGTCCTTCTTCCACGTTGCAACGGATCGACGTCAATTTTTGCACAGAGATAGTTGCAGGGCTGGGAAATGACATAGGCTACTTTTTACCCCGAGAAAATTTCTCATTCCCTTGGGTAAATTCTTATTTGGAAAATGAAAAAGTACACAAACGCAATAACAAAGAAATGTCGCAACCTAGCAACAGATAGACGTAATTTCTTGCACAGAAATAGTTGTCGGACGGCTGAAAGTTGATATTGACTACTATTGACCGCGAGAAAGTATCAAAAAATATACTTTCGCGAATCTGTTTACCTTACACTGAGAGTACTGGTAGCAGTGGGTGGAAGCGTTGCGGGAGAGGGGACCTCATGAAAAAATAACAAACCAAAACAATAATTCCGTAGTCCTTGCGAGCAGAGCTGCGGGTACGGCTATTATAAAGTCAAGTCTCGGTTTATTTACCGTAATTGTATTTGATATTCACAAGAAACAGCTCACACACAAGCTTCAGATATGCAGAGTCCCGAACAGTCAGTTTCACCAAACAAAGAGCAGTGCTGTAGTAGTTTATTTATTATTCACGTCATTGTAAGCTTGCATCGCAAGAGGAATTTACGAAGACAGGAGGGACGTCAGTTCCCTCCCACACCGGCGGAGAGATAATTGAGCAGGATCAAGTCTGCCGGTGTGGGGGTTATTTGCCAGGCTTGATGTGTCCTCTTTGAGATCTGGTTATCTACTGTCTTGCTTCGCGCTGTTCTGCTCCCCAGGCGGTAGGCACACAGGGTATATGCCCCGTGCCTACCCCCACTCCTCGCCCCTAGGTGCCAAAAACGTGACCAAGTAAGGGCATAGCATGGGCCGGAAAACCTCTCCGCACGCCATGCCAAACTGCCCATTAGTAAAAATATAATCAAACTTCTAGAACAGAAACTGTCTACTGCAATTGGAAATCTTCTATCTACTAATACTGACACGAACAAAAAGTATGATTTCAGAAAAAGCAAACGTACGACCGATAAACATTCTACCACCGCAATTACTTTGAATCCTGATAAAAATATTACAAAGCCTCGCGACACGAAAGAAAATGAACCAAGTATCCCGATAATTATTAAGACTGCGTCATTACAATATGTTACAACCGTCAAATTTGTGTGTACATAGCCTCATTTCTCTGCCATTTTGTAAGATAACACCGGAATAAATAATAATGTTTTTGTGTCATAATTATGTCAGGAAACAATTGACACATTCTTATTAAATTTTGTGAAGAAGTTGTACAGTAGCAGGCAATATTAATATACGTATTTAAGTGAGACAGGTACTTATTTTCAGAATGGCGGCTATAGAATCATTTTAGCTTAGTGTGCCACATCTATAAAGTATCGTGCATACCGTAAAATTAGGTGAAATTTATCATTAAGGGGCTTGCATACAATAATGTAGCACAACTTGGGTTAACATTTGGTGGGAATCAGTTGATTGATCCTAGAGTTATGACAAAAAACTAAATTTTTTTCCATGTGATGATCTTTATAAATGAAGGGCTAAACCTTATGTATTAGCACACTTGATGATTGTATACTGCGTGGCAGTCCTTTCTTTAATGGCGTTAATATCAATAATTTAGTTTAGTATGTTGTACGTATGAAACAATTCAACAAACTTTTGTACACCAACAGTATTCATTATAAGCATCAATTATGCACACTGAGATGAAATTCTTTGAATCTATTTGCAAAATGGTGCCAGTTAAAAAAAATGAATATCCTGCCATATTTCCAGAACAGTTAGATTAATTTACAGAAGGCCATGTAAACTTAAATGGCTCAGGCACATGTTTTCGAAAGACAGACTTGTAAGTAAATATTTTAGGTTAGTAAACCCTTTCATTGACCTCCATAATGCAGTTTATTGCATGCTAGCTTATGGTACAAGGTTTTCTGGGTTCGAGTCCTGGGTGAGTCACGTGTGTATTTGTGATTGTCTCACTACTGTTGCATATGTTCTGGTTTCATCTCTAATGTTATTGCTTTAAACGAGAATCAAACTAGCTTGGCACTGCAATTTGTTCACTTTCTCATGATTGACCACTAGTGTTTTGCATTTTTTTATTACAAGAAACCGACGTTACACAAATTTAACAAGTGTACTCCTCATAATTACTAGTTGGAGATGGATTATGCGAGGCACTACTGGCAGGTACGCCGTGTAGATGCAATTTTCATCTCTGTTGCTGATGTTCAGTCACGTCAAGTCGCTCAAACACGACGACAAGCTCGCAGTGCACGGTGTGGGGGAACATGTCGACCGCCACTGCTTGCACCGGCACAAATGGCAGTCCCTGGAACGTCTTGGAGCTGCTGCGAGCAAAGTCAACAAAGTTCTTGAATGCCGCCTTTGCATCACACGACATGAACACCAGCTTCTTGAGCTGCTCAGCCCGTCGCAGCTGGATCAGCGCCTTCTGATCTGTGTGGCAAACAATAGACAACATTTCATTCAAACATCCCCTATTTACAGTTACTGTGTCACAATAACTATCAAACAAAGTGAGTTGTGTGATAATTCCAAACCAATGTACTTACTTAACACATGTTGCAACAATTGTGAAAACCGCATTTATCATAAGGTGGCTTAAAATGCCAGGTGTAACAAAATTCAGTAATCATACTTCTAGGGATGTTAGAAGAGACCAACACATGTATGTTTTGTTAAATAGCCATACGTGGAAAATTTAGGTACATTTTAATGTCATTGAGAACTAAACCATCACATTTCAATTGAATTCAAATCCTTTACAAAAACTGTTCACAAGTGTAGTCTCCTGCAGCGACGAGGTCAGGAAAATAATCCACCGTGGCCAAACCATTAATCACTAGATCTGTAGTTCAAATGCTCTCAGACGTTATACTGTTATGTTTAAACCATCACCAATAGTGAATATCTAGAGNGGCCAAACCATTAATCACTAGATCTGTAGTTCAAATGCTCTCAGACGTTATACTGTTATGTTTAAACCATCACCAATGTCGAACATCTTCGAGGAGCTCAGGCAACGTGTTCTTCCAGGAACCATAGGCACAGGTTATCACGAGATATAATGGCTGTATGTAAGGCCCAATCGTAGAACCCCTATTGTACATGTTTCTAGGGACAAATGTAAACTGGATGAAAGTGTAATAGAAGGGAGACAATCAGACTTGAACACTACTTTAGCAGTTCATGTTAATGTCAATTATTGGGCAGTACACACAGTAGATCAATATTTTAAAATGCCAAATCATATGTCCGATACATTGTAAGCACTGTTCATTTATAATGCCTAGAAATTTTTGTTAACCGCAAAATAATGCAAAATGTGGAGGAATTAAGTATATCCATGAAATTCTCTAATAATTCATGTATTCACAAAACAAGAATTAAATTGTCCTTTGAAATGTATCCAAAACCACAATGCTGAGCTGCTTTTATTGAAAACATTTAGATTTACAATTTTCATGTGTTTACAGCATTATTTCTACTACTTTACATACACGCTGATAGCAATTAAAACTATGTACGATAAATTTGCATTGTTTAAGTTTGCGACACTGGCATCAACAACATTTTCGTATGAGAATGATTTGTAAATGGATAGCTAGCAAGGTCGGATGATTATTGTTGTACACACAATTCAATATATTAACTTGAATCGTTAAGCGGAAGCACTCGATCATGGCAGAATCATGGATAACTGACGATTTATTACTTTTAAACAAACAATTGTAACCAAATTGTTATTGATATTTTGAAATGAAATACGTTGATATAACCCAGATTAAAATTATTTTAGGTAAATGCAATAATTGTGCATTAAAATATTTATGCTGTATTTGTAAACACTGCCACATTACCTTTCTACCGTACTTTGTGGTTAGGTTCTTGATAACAATTAAGTGAGGATTTTAGTTGGCTGCTTACATTGAAAAATCGGTTAAGAATGCCAAAAGTAGAAACGGTTATTGAATCATTCATGGGAGTTTGAAAGTGAAGGCTACTGCGTGTTTTGATAAACTCAACAGTGTGCAAATACTGTAATGAAAACATTGAGTGTATGTAGTAACGTAATGATACTCTATGCCACACCCATCAAACATGCAATCACTGTTTAACACGTGAGCTCGTTCATTGCTCTCGACCTGTTCCAAAACCTACTCCTCGAATTCAGGTCTGCGCATGGTGCGCTGACGGCCAGCGTCGGATATGTGGAAATAAAAAGGATCAGTGCTAAGTTGATACTGAGAGGTAAAAATGATGATAACCCATGACATTACACAACCAATTTTGATAAGTGACCTGCAATGAACAGTTATTGTGCAAGTGGCAATCAATCACAACAAGCATTTGATGGTTTGGCATGCCCCATCCAGGATATTGCTAAGATGTGTGCATCATACACCAATTGCATGTATACTGTTCCATTGCTCCGCTCTGGACAAAGTGCTGCATGCTGACATTGCACGCTGATGTCATGATGCGTTTAACTGAGTAGTAACACTCATAACAAAACACATTTGTTATGGTTTGTTTTGTTATCCCTCAAAGTTTGAGTATTGAATTTTGTTATCTCATTGCATAATAACAGTTACACTTTCACTTTCCAAAATCATTAACATGCCTTAAAAAGACATCAAAGTGTTTAAAGCTGGGTTTTAACTGTGATACCCATTTTTTTTTTTTCAGTGAACATTTGTGACACATTAATGGTTACAGTCACAGCAGATATAAAAATAAAAAATGTAGCNGTTTTAACTGTGATACCCATTTTTTTTTTTCAGTGAACATTTGTGACACATTAATGGTTACAGTCACAGCAGATATTAAAATAAAAAATGTAGCAGTATTATTTTGTTTCTACTTTGATCGAAGGTATATGAAATCATTCAAATTTTGTAGANAAAAATAAAAAATGTAGCAGTATTATTTTGTTTCTACTTTGATCGAAGGTATATGAAATCATTCAAATTTTGTAGAACCTCTTTAAATTGACCCTATTTATAGCAACCGTCTCTCCATAATTACTAGTTTTTGTGGAATTCTAAAAAAATTTGGGTGAAAATTCATAACATTTGAGGGAAATCTACAGAAAATAAATTTGTTGCAATGCGCAGTGAATTGCATTTCTCTTGGCGAGCGCTGTAATGGCTGTAGAGCATAACTAAAAAGTAGATACCGCACCATGCCACTACGGTTATGTATTTGACCTGCTAGTGCTATGTCGTTCGCTNGAGCATAACTAAAAGTAGATACCGCACCATGCCACTACGGTTATGTATTTGACCTGCTAGTGCTATGTCGTTCGCTTGCCTCATCATCTTGCTTCCAGCCATCTCCCCCTCCTATTTTACTGCATTCATCAGAGCTGTCTGTCATCACGTACATAGGAAACAAGGTTTGTAATTAAGTTTTACGTCAAATGTTNTACTGCATTCATCAGAGCTGTCTGTCATCACGTACATAGGAAACAAGGTTTGTAATTAAGTTTTACGTCAAATGTTAGGTTTCATGTCCGGTATAAACAATAAGGCTTCAGTTTCGTTTGTAAATATGAAGCCAAGATGTAGGCAGCATCCAATGTTACAGCTTTGTATGTAATTGTTTAGCAACAAGGGATGTCGCAGACACTTTTCCATGGTATCATTTTACTCAGAAGACATCCATTTATTAATATAAATTACTATTTCTTTGAAATATCCTCAGATTTTTCTGTATTGAATTTTCTCTCTGAAAAAGTATGCTTTTGTAATTGATTGGTGATAAAAGACGTTGGAAAATAGACTTCTGTGGTATCGCTTTATTTGGAAGACATAACTATTGATTTGAAATAATATTCAATGCAGTCATGTGGATCTCACCCCAAAAACAACTGCACATGAATATACAATGCAGAGAGAGGGAGAGAGAGCACGATTCCCCTCCTGCGGCTGTACATTTTAATGAATTTCTACTGGGTTTCTTTTATTTTTACAGTGTGAGCCATCACGTGAGGGTAGAGTCCATACAACCCATATTCTATTTAAACCTCACAGCTGGCAACTTGCAACTGTGTTTTAATGTATTTTCGCAGCAATTTTTGTTTTTAAAATTGTTTGACCTAATTTATTTTCTACTTTTCACAGTTGTCAATAATCTGTCCTTATGAACAAGATGCTTGTAGGAACGAGTTTTGGGTGTATTTATCTCCCTGCATGACTCATTAGGATTTATTGCAGAAATAAACATCTTAATTTCTTTATTCAGAATTTGACCAATGAAACTATTACTATTTCAAGCATTCCATGTANTTGCAGAAATAAACATCTTAATTTCTTTATTCAGATATGACCAATGAAACTATTACTATTTCAAGCATTCCATGTAGAACTCACGTAAGCCTGGCCTAGGTGGATCAACAGTTGCCAGGATGTCTTTCTTGGCGGCACGACTGATGACAGAANGAACTCACGTAAGCCTGGCCTAGGTGGATCAACAGTTGCCAGGATGTCTTTCTTGGCGGCACGACTGATGACAGAACCCATTATGTCTTCAGCACGACCTTCAAAGAACTCGCAGTTAGTTATGTTGTTTAGGGTCGCGTTCACTTTGGCATCTTCAACTGCCTCACTGGAAAGTTCTATTCCTAGAACTTTCCCACTTTTCTGTAAAGCACAACAAGTCACTGTTTCTCTCCATTATGTTCACTCGTACTCAGAGAGAAAGGAACACACACACTTTTGAACAATACGATCTGTTGGCCTTTCCCAAATATTGCATTAATNTCGTACTCAGAGAGAAAGGAACACACACACTTTTGAACAATACGATCTGTTGGCCTTTCCCAAATATTGCATTAATCCACTGAATTTTCAACATCTGTGATGGGAAGATCCATTTAGTGATTATAATGATTCTAGCTAGAATAGAGTAAACTACATATTTTGATTTTGAAGCTTTAATAGCGCAATTCTTGTNTCGTACTCAGAGAGAAAGGAACACACACACTTTTGAACAATACGATCTGTTGGCCTTTCCCAAATATTGCATTAATGCACTGAATTTTCAACATCTGTGATGGGAAGATCCATTTATTGATTATAATGATTCTAGCTAGAATAGAGTAAACTACATATTTTGATTTTGAAGCTTTAATAGCGCAATTCTTGTNTTGATTATAATGATTCTAGCTAGAATAGAGTAAACTACATATTTTGATTTTGAAGCTTTAATAGCGCAATTCTTGTCGTTCCTTGGTTAAGCAAAGAAAGTGACTAACGTTTAAATATGTTTCTAAATACACAAAAGAAATTATATTCAATTCTTATTTTAGCACCGGAATGTTGTATGCACTTTTTATTGCAGTTTGTACTATGAGTGGTGCAAATCAGCCAGTGTGGTGGCCAATCCAGAACTCAGTTTGTGTTGCGGGTCACTCTATTCTTTTTTACTGATGAGCGAGTTACCAGGTCCGAGATACTCGTATTCTAGTACGATCAACTACAACATGCCTTCATTATGTCTTACGCCCTTACTGCTCCCAAACCTTGTATAAGAACAGCAACTTCCAAGTCCATGTAATATGTATCATTTTTAAATTTCCACCCCTTCTATCAAGGCTGCCAACCTGCCATTATTTAAGTTACACGCCAGAATTAACTAGCCAAGAAACCGCCCTTTGTGACACCACATAACAAAAACACTGGACTAAACTGATGAAAGGAGAAATAAAGACTATCTGTCTTTGACATGGCTGCCAACAAATAGATTAATTACAACTTCATATCCAGTTACAGTTTTTTCTCGTATGTGAAGGTTATAAGGACAACAGGCGAAACGGAAACTTTTGTGCGGTATTAGCGTATTACAAATAAACATTACACACAAATTTGTTGTTATATTTTTAAAGCTCTTTTCCAACAGCTCCATCACCAGCTCACTTCACCCTTAACATTCCTTCCTTCTCTGTACTCCAAACCTCCCATTTAAACTAAACTCTTGTTGTAACATAACGANCTTCACCCTTAACATTCCTTCCTTCTCTGTACTCCAAACCTCCCATTTAAACTAAACTCTTGTTGTAACATAACGACGAGCTACACACTAAGATATTCGCCAGTTGAACAAGACAGAGCAAGTATAGAGAGGACAAGTAGCGTTACCTGGGCAAGGGAGAGGCCGATGGTGCCAGTCCCACAGCAGATATCCAGTAGAGCGGTGTCGTGNCAAGTAGCGTTACCTGGGCAAGGGAGAGGCCGATGGTGCCAGTCCCACAGCAGATATCCAGTAGAGCGGTGTCGTGCGTGGGGGCTGCTAGCTCCGCCACAGTGCCGTACAGCACCTCTGCCGCGCACGTGTTCACCTGGAAGAATGCCTGCGGGGAGATGCGGAACTTGAGACCCGACAGCTCCTCGTAGATGTGCGTCTCCCCGACAATGTGCTGCAAGGGTAGCGGATCTTCCCCCGACATGCTGCCACATAACAGTTACTCAGTGCATGCTTGCACAGACTGGCAAGGTGGTTGGTTATTAGTACACTACACTTTCACGTTTGATCACAGGCCCATGTTNTGCATGCTTGCACAGACTGGCAAGGTGGTTGGTTATTAGTACACTACACTTTCACGTTTGATCACAGGCCCATGTTAGCCAGGGATACTAGAACAGGGACTCGTAACATGGGTGCTAGTGTTTGATCACAGGCCCATGTTGGCCAGGGATACTAGAACAGGGACTCGTAACATGGGTGCTAGTGTTTGATCACAGGCCCATGTTGGCCAGGGATACTAGAACAGGGACTCGTAACATGGGTGCTAGTGTTTGATCACAGGCCCATGTTGGCCAGGGATACTAGAACAGGGACTCGTAACATGGGTGCTAGTGTTTGATCACAGGCCCATGTTGGCCAGGGATACTAGAACAGGGACTCGTAACATGGGTGCTAGTGTTTGATCACAGGCCCATGTTGGCCAGGGATACTAGAACAGGGACTCGTAACATGGGTGCTAGTGTTTGATCACAGGCCCATGTTGGCCAGGGATACTAGAACAGGGACTCGTAACATGGGTGCTAGTGTTTGATCACAGGCCCATGTTGGCCAGGGATACTAGAACAGGGACTCGTAACATGGGTGCTAGTGTTTGATCACAGGCCCATGTTGGCCAGGGATACTAGAACAGGGACTCGTAACATGGGTGCTAGTGTTTGATCACAGGCCCATGTTGGCCAGGGATACTAGAACAGGGACTCGTAACATGGGTGCTAGTGTTTGATCACAGGCCCATGTTGGCCAGGGATACTAGAACAGGGACTCGTAACATGGGTGCTAGTGTTTGATCACAGGCCCATGTTGGCCAGGGATACTAGAACAGGGACTCGTAACATGGGTGCTAGTGTTTGATCACAGGCCCATGTTGGCCAGGGATACTAGAACAGGGACTCGTAACATGGGTGCTAGTGTTTGATCACAGGCCCATGTTGGCCAGGGATACTAGAACAGGGACTCGTAACATGGGTGCTAGTGTTTGATCACAGGCCCATGTTGGCCAGGGATACTAGAACAGGGACTCGTAACATGGGTGCTAGTGTTTGATCACAGGCCCATGTTGGCCAGGGATACTAGAACAGGGACTCGTAACATGGGTGCTAGTGTTTGATCACAGGCCCATGTTGGCCAGGGATACTAGAACAGGGACTCGTAACATGGGTGCTAGTGTTTGATCACAGGCCCATGTTGACCAGGGATACTAGAACAGGGACTCGTAACATGGGTGCTAGTGTTTGATCACAGGCCCATGTTGACCAGGGATACTAGAACAGGGACTCGTAACATGGGTGCTAGTGTTTGATCACAGGCCCATGTTGACCAGGGATACTAGAACAGGGACTCGTAACATGGGTGCTAGTGTTTGATCACAGGCCCATGTTGACCAGGGATACTAGAACAGGGACTCGTAACATGGGTGCTAGTGTTTTCTTAATGGGCTCCTGTTTCCTTCTGTTTTGTCAGGAAGTAACAATGGCAAAATTACATACAAAAGAAGAGTAGTTTTACACTAAAGGCTGACACAGGATGGCACAAAAACATGTAAATAGTAAGATATGGTGGAAACAGACAGCCAGTCTACTGATTGCATTTTAAAAAAGAAACAAAGCTGTGAATATGGGGAAAAAGTGTTTGCCAGACTTTTGCATGTCTTTCTATTCGTGAGTACCCTTCTGTAAGGACTTGTGCATTCTGTCTCCTTTTTGAAATGTAATCAGTAGTCTAGTGGAACATTCCCACCAAACCTTATTGTTTACATTTTGTTCTTCCAAAATCTTGTGTCTGTCCTCAGTGTACACACTATTTATCTTTTCTGTGTATTTTCCCCATTATTTCTTGCTTTTCATGGCATATAGATTATATCACGCAGTGTTCACCACTAAACACATTTAAGACAATTTTTACATTCTTTATTTTGCAACAAAACATTTACGAGTGCTAAAACATGTCCAAGATCACGATGACGCATCACGGGCATCACCATTCACCCAGTCCAGCCACGCCACAGCCCCCTCTTGAGAGATGAGATGCTGTACGCACCACACGTCGCCCTTGAAACCCAGGGTTGGCTTGACTCAGCTGATGCATCCTTTTGGACCACAATCTGCTTTGCATTACAGAGCGGCGCTTACCCCCTTCGGCCATCTCTGCGACCTCTCTACTACCCCCGAACTGGTCCTGTGCTCTGCGTATATATAAAGCCCACAGCCCATAGTTTGAGGCTGTCTTATGCGCCTCAGTTATAGACATTACTTTGCCTGACTGTGTACCGACTTATTCAGCCACCGCTGACATTCAGCACCATCGTAGGGTGTTACACTGCCCGACCTCGCACCGATACAGTAAGGTTTGCTTTCCGCAAGCTGATTGTCATTCATCAGTCTAAACCGTCACGCTGCCAGCCAGTGCAATGAAGCCTTCTGCACTTCTCAGCTATCAGTAGCTCTGCACTAGAGTCACAAGTTTAAGTACCGTTGACTGGGGTCACCCTCGCCCCAACGCATCTGCGTCTACTAAGTCAAGGTGTCACTCTGGTTGGCCTCCTGAGAAGCTTACAGCAACTCGAAAACTCCACACACCCCAAGGGGAGAGGCCCATCATATTACAAACAAACGCCTACCAGAATGGGCTGGAGGCGGTCTTATACCAGGAGGACCCTGCCGGATGACCCAAGGTCATCGCATATGCCAGCATCCGTTGAACGCAGCGGATAAAAGATATCATATTAACAAACAAGAGTGCCACGCCGTGAACTGGGCAGTGAGGAAGTACCGATATCACCTAGAGGGGAAGCACTTCATTCTCTGCAAAGAGCAAAGACAGCGCGAGAGTCAAGAAACACCAAGGTCAAGGTAGAAAGATGGGAAATGTCCCTAACAGAGTTTGACTTAGAGGTGCAGCACTGCCCGGGCAAGTCTAATGATCTGCCGGATGCCTTATCAGGCCAGCCAGACCTCGACAGGGGTGCGAAAGAAGATGAAGAATGGGGGAGAATGACCCCTCCTTCTGCCACTAAAAAAAACCCAGAGGAACTCATCCGGCTCCTCCAGCTACAATTCAGTCGATATCAAATCAGCTACCACCAACAGAAAGACCCAACCATCCAGCATCTCCTCCAGAACCAACCCCAGCGATTTGAACTTCGAGACGACGTCGTCTGTTCTTTGAGTGGACAACCCGGAACCCCGCGAAGGATATGGGTACCACGGAACCTGAGATCGGACTTATGCCGCCACCACCATGACCACCCGCAAGCCGGTCATACCGGCATTAAGCAAATGCTTTGGGACATAGAAGAACGCTACACATGGGACAGGAGACGCTGGGATGTGCGACAGTACGTCAACAACTGTGAGGTGTGCTGTCGTGGCAAAGCCTACCCTATGCCCCCAACCCGCAGGAAAACCTCGTCGGCCTCATACCAGCTGGACCCACTTGGTGGCTGATTTAATGGGGCAGTATCAAAGAAGTACCGAAGGAAACCGATACCCACTGGTAGTCAAAGACCAATTTTTCTGCTGGGTGGAAGCATTTCCCCTACTCAGNGTACCGAAGGAAACCGATACCCACTGGTAGTCAAAGACCAATTTTTCTGCTGGGTGGAAGCATTTCCCCTACTCAGCCAAGAGACTCAGAACACTATAAAAAAAATTTGAAACTGAAATTTTTCCCCACTGGGAGTACCCACAGGTCATACTGACAGATAATGGTACTCAATTTACCAGCCACAAGTGGCAAACGTCCTGCAATGCATGAGGGGTAAACACATGGACTACCCCCCCCCTCCCACAAATCCCACAAACTAACCCCACTGAGCAAAGAAACCAGGAGCTGACGAAGAACCTCTGCCTCAGTGTGGGCGAAGATCACAGTCACTGGGATAAGCATCTACCCAACATTCTCTTCACTCTCAGGAGAAATAATGAGGCAGTAAATACCAGCCACAGCCCGCTACTTCTGGAACAATATCTCCACCTACGTGACTGGCAGAGAGAACAAGCTCCCACAGAGATGCCACAACCAGAGGACATCAGGTCAGCAACCCTGCTCGGACCACGAGGGTGCGCGCCGCCCAAGACCATTACATGGCCCACAACTATCCACAACCTGAGAGAGAGGTGAGGAGTTTCCAGATGGGCGAAGCAGTGCTTCTCCACAGCCACCCACTCAGCAAGACTAGTGGGAAATTCAGCGCCGGACTCACCGCCAAGTGGGAAGGCACCTACAAGATTGTGGGAAGACAAGAGAGTGTGTAATGGGCGGAGGACAACCGAGGATGAATCCGTAAGGCCACCACAGGACAGGTTCCCCCCCCCCTCCACCCAGTACCCAGGACTCCGAAGAAGAGCAAACCGCGAATGACGAGGAAGAAGAAGAGTGGGAGATAGAAGATGACCCCAGCCACCAACACCCGCCAAACTTCCACCGGCCAACCTTACGGGACCCAGGACCCGACCGGACCACATGAGAGGGATGTGTTCAACCATCCCCCACGAAAGAGGAACCACAAGTACTTCAGAGAGTAGCTACTGTTAGGACGCTGCCCTCCAACCCAACAGACTTCGGAAAGCGAGTGGCTGTCAGGTATGGCCGCATGATGCCAACCTGGTCAGAACTGTCATGGCGGAGCTCCTTATACACGGAGCTCTGACGACAACCCAGCCCTATCCAGGGGAATGATGAGGCCAGCCACGCTGATGAGGCAGGGGTGCTTGAATATCCACTGCCTCAGACGGCCAACCTCGCCGTGTCCACCCAGGAGGACGTTGCACACCACCAGGTCTAGACGCCAGCTTGTGGGAGAAGGTGGAACCCAGCCACGCTGACGAGACAGGGGTACCCAAAGAGC
>NQII01000134.1:853820-924194 GCA_002778355.1 Clitarchus hookeri | reverse complement strand
CCTTCCAGGGAGAAGGTGGAACCCAGCCACGCTGACGAGACAGGGGTACCCAAAGAGCCCCTGCCTCAGACGGCAACCACCACCGCCTCGTCCACCCAAGAGTTCGTCTTGAGTAAGGGAGGATGTGCCTAGCAGTGCCGAGGGGGCAGGGAATGCCGAAGAATCCCTGCCCCTAATGGCGACCCAGATGCCGCCCCTCCAGGAGAAGAGGACCCCTGATAGTCCCCCGGTGCCTGATGGCCCCGAGCTGGCCATAAACACACCCCTTATGAATGGGACTTGTACATACAACAAAGGGCTAATTATTTTTTTGTTTTTGTGTCCACCTGTTAATTGGTTATTTCAGGAGAAATTTGTTGAATGATAATTGTAAATAAACTCAGCCCTGAGCTGACCAGTGTCAGCGGCATAGTAATACGTAACAAAAGAAGAAACGCATGCATTCACCTGACACCGGGCCATTATCGCGTGAAAACTGTCTTCCCCAGGTGGTAAGAAGCCTGCACGCTAGACAGAGACAGCACTATGCAGCCGCCCAATAAGAAACACGCCGCAAGTCGCAACCCAGAGAGCACACAGTAGAGGAGCATTACAGAAGTCAACCCGACTTTCTTGCGAGTGACAGTTCTACATCACACCAACAAATTTTTTTTTCTCGCCCAGATGAATCTCCAGCGCAACGGAGGGGAGCGAATTGTCGCGTGACACTCTTTGATAAGTAAATATAAACATGACTTGGTGTCATCTGCACATCGAATAACGTAACCCAGGCGGGTGTGAACCTCAAAATAATTTGCATCCAGAGTCTACCAACACGCCCCTAGACAAAGGCAGTCAAGTTAGTTCCCCTTATTATCAGACGTCACGCAAACCTCTCTCGTGTGATAGAAGCCAGCCTAGCGCACCAGCCAAGCACCTAAACTCATGCTGCAAATACAATCCCTGCTTACGCCACAGACTGAGAGACGGCACCAGAGAGCGCAGCTCCTAACACAGGAGGAGGAGCTAACCCGGGCACCCCCGCACCTCAGGGAGCCTGCAGGCAGGTGGAATATATGTCCGTGCACAGCCGCAGAACGGCAGTCAGTTCTCAGCAGCTCGCTCCACTACTTCCAGAGCTGGAGCTCTCTGCTAACACAGACGTCTTTGCGAACTACCACACACTCTTCAAGACCTTCACCGGGAACCTCCGAAGAAGTCAACACCACTTTTCTACGCACACTACCCTTCTGGTAGTGGTAACCGATCCCTTTTGGACAACAAGCATCAAGTTAGTTAGGGTTAGCTAGTATAATAGGTAACTGGCCTCATCTGCTTTGTTAGCTCATACCAAGGTCCCCTTCACCTGGTTTGCGTAGGTTAACTTCCGTTACCGTTCTTGGTAAATTAGGAGGTACTGGCCAACGTGTTATTCCTCTTGTAATAAAAACGTCTTCTATTAACATATTTTCCGAATCTAGTGTAAAACTCCCGACTCCCTTAACTGGGTTGAGGGCGACTAAGTCAGCGGTACTCGAACTTGAGTCAACTGCGGGTGAACTACGACGTAGCTGGAAGCGCGGCAGGCTTCGGTGTGCCGGCGGGCAGCAAGGCGGTGTCGTGCAGAGAAGGAGACTCAACGGTGCTGCGAATGGCAGTGATGACGAAGTCAGTTGACTCTCAGGCAGAGTGATGTTCTGCGAAAGTAGACATGATGTCGGTGGGTGCTTGGCCAGAGTAACGTTCTGCGGATGACTTACGCAAGACAGTCTCTAACTGAGGAATGCGAGTCCTATTTATACGTGACGCACAGGGCCAGCGCGGGGGTTACGGGGTGTGGTGAGAGACAAAATGCAGAGAGAAGAGACGTAGAGAGAGCGGCGACTGTTAACTAGCAAAGATGGCCGAAGGCAGCAGAAGCTGGCAGCTACTTCCCCTCACGTGCCTGAAGGCTGGAGGGGTAGAGAGCGGCGACGTGATGCGAAGCGGGTTGCGACGCTGCAGGCGGCAACAGCTGGGCAAGCCAACTCTGGGCTTGAAGGCGTGCTGTGGTATGTATGGCATAATGACTCTTCTTAGGAAGAGACCACCGCAGCTGTGGCAAGACTAGATGAGAGAATGACGTTGGTCGTGATGCATCAGTGTTAGCAGCTAATTCTACTTTCCACTCAAGAGCACAGTTACGAATCCATTGGTAGAGTTATAAAAATCCTGTACATTTCAACAAAAAAGTGTAAAGTGGGTGATTCTTACGGCTTTCTGATGAACTGCAAGTACAGTGAGGTGACATTCCCATCTTTCCCTGGACCACTCTCAAAGAACTCCCTGATGTCCGTCTTGAGCTTGTCGACTGCACTGTCGAGGAGCGATTGTGGGTGGATCCCAACCACCAACATCAACTGACTGGTGTTCCTAGCAAGGCGTACCGTTAACTGCCTCCAGTTGCCATCTTGCGTCTCTGGGTTGTACACACCCAGCTCCGACTGACGCACAAAATGCTCAAACAACTGAAACAAAACAATTTTCAGTAAAACTTTCAACACGACTGTGTCATTCCCATTACATACAGTATTCTCATATCTGTTTACACAAAAGTACAGGAATAACAAGAGGACATGAGGAAAATATCGCTGCAAACAAAGAATAAGACTCAACACTTCAAGTCTCCCATCTTCATGAGGACAGTTTCAATAACGAAAATATTTTTCACAGCTATCAAACTGCAACTTTGTTGTGAACCAGGACGATGTCATTTGCAGAATGGTCAAGAACAGCAACACACAGTTCAACACTCAACTACCACAGGATTCAAACCCAGACAAGATGGCTGCATCTGGTACTATGCACTCACTTCACAGAGGACGAGTCCTTCACAGCACAGAAACTACAGTAAGCACTACCAACCTGGAGAAGAGACAAGTCTCACAAAGGGTCATGGATGAGAAAGGGGTTTGCCAGCATGGGTGCACGCCCTACTCTACAGTTAATTCTCTATGGCTGCTTCGGGCATTGTGAAATGGTAGACAGAATGGTAAGGGGGGTATTTGTGAATGATGACATCACGCTGGAGGCGTGGTGATTTCACTACAGTGTTACTGTTTCAGCAGCTGTACAAGGTTGCCAATTCTCATTCTGTATACCAGCTGTCTGGCCATTTTACCGGTTCTTGTTTCGGTTACGGTTCCTAGAAACAGGTTCTCAGTTCTGGAACCTTTTTTAAAAATTTGGCTTGCTTGTGATCTGGGTATATTGATAGAGATTAAATTGTGTAACCAATTTTCAATGAATAAATATTTTTTAAAGACTGATGGTGATTTTGACTCGACCCGAGAAATCAATTTTCACACAATAAAACATTACAGAGAGTTAATTTTTACTGAAAATAGCAAAATACTGCCACAGTTTGAAAGCTGTTATCTGCAATAAAGAACTACATTTTCAGTACCATCACCGTGTGTAAATTCATGGTAATAAGACTTCTTAATCTCAAAGTGTTTTGTTTACGCCTAAGATGCATTACCACAGTGTAAGGACCACAATTTCCATTAATGACGTATCAACAGTTTACATCCGACTCTATTTTCCCATGATCGACCTCTTGAATAGTCCATTGGAATAATGATAGTGTCGATAGTCCGGAAAATCGCATGCATTAGTGCACACAACAGAATTTAGTGACATCTATGACAGTTTCTTTTGTTTCACGGCTGACAGACTTGTTTATTTACAAAAGCAAAATTATGTTTGTGATATGTGAGCTATATTTCTGGTGAATAAATTTATGAACTGTATAAATAACAGTATGGTTGTACATCTTAAGAGTTTTGTGGGAGCGATGTCAGTTGCTGTTATAAATAAAGTTATGGAAAAGAGAATATGATTGAGTTCTTGATTTCAGTTCTCAAGACTAAGAACCGGTGGAACCGAGAACTGACATCCGGGACGGACCTGTCCTAAACCGTGCTGTGATAAATTATCGCTTAAGCAAATTATGGTTACACCCAAAATCATTGTGTAGCATCATTTCAGGTAGCGGTATTGTACTCGCACTTCACGGGCATCCTGTTGTTTTCTGAACGTCGTCACATGCACAGGAGCCGACAGTGAAATACACACACTGTAGCACAACTGAGAGCAGCATTCCCACACATGACCATCGCTCGTGTGTAAAGTTCATTAAAATTAGAATAAGCAATAATAACTCGTAATTAACAAAAGAAATTTCTTTTGACATTATTTGTTATTAAATGCAAGTAACAAACAGAAAAGACAAGACACTACCCCACATTACGGCGGCCTGAATCATTCAACCGACTGCCTCAACAACTGATCTTACTATGTATAATTGCTGGCACTTATTTCCTAAAACAGTAGTCTTTATTTGTTCTCATTTGAGAAGCAAACAATGTCGAAGATTACTGTAAACTAACTGTTAAGCATAACATCCACTTGTTCTTTCTGTGGCTGTACGTCAGTCTCGGTTTTGCTTGGGCACCCTCTCTTCTTTGGCGACCTCTGCTCTTCTAGCTGCTTGTGTGATTAATATTTTCTTCGACCCCTTTTTGTTTCCCATAAATGTTGCTTTGCCTGGCAGCAGGAGAGAAGCCAACCAAGCTCAAAATTTAACTCTTCATTGCTTTTCTATTTTCTCCGACAGTCTGTACACCTGATACCTTATTCACTAATTCACCTTTAGCTAGACTTTTAATTAGTTATAATTTCTGTTTTACTGACAAAATCACTCTTATAGTCTTCAAAGACATTTCTCAGACTTGAACAGAACACCAACTATACAACCAGTTACATACAGACTACATGTAGACGTCAAGCTCAAACAACTACATGTGAATGCTGCGTAAACTGTGTGCATATGTATCAACTGGCCGGGCGGCCTGCTGGCTGTCTCGTGCAGTAAACAAACAACACATCCAACGTTACCTTACTGCAGTTCTAACAAACACTAAGCAGTACAACTGTTTACAAATGTGAAGCAGCAGAAGGCCTAAGTAAGCGCAGAACCATTCTCCACTCTGGATACAATATTCTGGCTCCCTCGCCACAATTACAAGAGGATCCCACCCCTGCAGTAGCTCATACTGTGGCTCCCGTGCCATCCACCAACCCTCAGCTTGTTTCAATAGCATACTCACTAGCCGTACATACCCCATCCAAGGCAACTACANACCCTCAGCTTGTTTCAATAGCATACTCACTAGCCGTACATACCCCATCCAAGGCAACTACAACTGTGCAACTGAAGATCTGATTTATCAGCTACAGTGCCAACACTGTAACGCAGAATACATCGACCTCACCACCAACACACTCGGGCAGAGAACGAATGGCAACAGAGCAGACACCAAGCAAGCCATAGCTGGTCACATCAATAACCTACAACACAAACCAGTTGCAGCATCACACAACTAAAATTTTGACTCCTGCTACAGTACCAGAGTTGTGAGAGCACTACCACCTTCAAGCAATAGCTCAGTACTCAGACGCTGGGAATCAGCTCACCAATTTATAACAAAGTCCGGGCAGCCCCCAGGCCGCAACGTAAGATAATCACAGCTCCAAACCATACTCGTCAGCTATAATGCCATATTTACAATTTACCCGTCCCACCCAAGTTTGCCACCTGGCCGCTAGGTTTACTACTAAGAGCGCTCTTCCACCATACTGCGGTGTCCTACAACTCACCGCCCGATGAAGCTGACTTGACCACTGAAACATTGTGATCGCACAACAGCATGGAAAATGTGTCGTCCTTTGTTTGTTTGTGCCTGTCGACAAGTACTACACTGTGAGTACTTGAAGTCCTGTCCTTCTGTATATTTGTTGTAGCTTAGCGGACTACTTGTAATCTTAACTCAAATGAGAATGGATTTTACGCTCATTAAAAGTGGAGCAGTGCCCTTAAAAATTTAAGCGGTGCTCAATGTTTGAACTTTTTTCTCGTCAATGTGAGGTCGTCTATGGTCTTGCGTTAATATATTTTTATCCAGAAAACTCCTTCCTATTGAAATAATTTAAAATTTCATTCATAAATCATTTAAATTTTGTACAAGGCCTTCAGAAATGGATTACGTATGCGTTAAAAGTTAAGCGGCACACAATGTTTAATCTTTTTCTCGTCGATTAACATGGTCTTGTGGGGTACCATTTAATTTGCAGAACATCTGCCTAATGAATTAAATTGGTGTTTAATTTAAATAGAAGTGTTATTTTGCACCACTTATGATAAAAGCTGTCTTAACGTGAAAAAACATGTTTTCATAACTTCTTGGTGTCGGGGTGTGTTAAAATATGTAAATTTGGATTTAATAAACCAGCAAAATAGAGTAAAGCTTTTCAGGAACCGTAACATTTTGTTAAATCGTGGATATACTGTATTTTACATGATGAAATGAGTTTAATATGACACCGAGACAAAAAAACAGTAGGTTAGGTTACTTTGACGGGTTAAGTAGGCCAACTGCAGTGTGGTGATCTCATATGCCATGGTGAGTTGTTTAATTTAGAATAATATGCTGTGTTCATCCCTTTGTCATTTTTGCTTGGCTAGAACAGTTGAAAATATAGCCTGTCTATAAGAAGAATTGTTATTAAGTTCTTTGTTGGTCAAGAGTACAACACAATCATTCATATTATATTATAAGATATTTATACTTTTTTGTTAATATTGACCCGTGATACCCTCAAAAGGTCGCCCATGACCAGTTTTGTTCACCAGATGAACGACATCCGAAACCCAAACACTGTGTACATTTAGTTGAGGACAAAGACCCACCACTGCGGTGTTGTTGGTGTTCTGGGATGGCAACAATGCTTGAGATTATGTGGTGCGAAGTGAGTGCTTGAAACAGACATTTTTAGCATTATTTATATAAGAATTTTGACTGGACCTTGGAAAACTGTCTGTGGTTATGAACTTTCAATATATATGCATGTTCAATATGGTTTTCCACTGTAGTGTAATAGGGGCTGAGTATTTCAAATACCTGTAGTATTTTGTATTTCATCTTAATCTTTAAAGTATTTTAGTATTTTGTATTTCAACTACATTTGATATATATTTTCAGTTCCAAAAAAAAAAAAAATACAAAACATTTTTTTGAGGACGAAACAAGTGACTCATGTGTTGTACTGCTACACGCACATGATATNCACTAGCCGTACATACCCCATCCAAGGCAACTACAACTGTGCAACTGAAAATCTGATTCATCAGCTACAGTGCCAATACTCTAACACAGAATACATCGGCCGCACCACCAACACACTCAGGCAGAGAATGAATGGCCACAGAGCAGACACCAAGCAAGCCATAGCTGGTCACATCAATAACCTACAAGACAAACCAGTTGCAGCATCACACAACTAAGATTTTGACTCCTGCTACAGTACCAGAGTTGTGAGAGCACTACCACCTTCAAGCAATAGCTCAGTACTCAGACGCTGGGAATCAGCTCACCAATTTATAACAAAGTCCGGGCAGCCCCCAGGCCGCAACGTAAGATAATCACAGCTCCAAACCATACTCGTCAGCTATAATGCCATATTTACAATTTACCCGTCCCACCCAAGTTTGCCACCTGGCCGCTAGGTTTACTACTAAGAGCGCTCTTCCACCATACTGCGGTGTCCTACAACTCACCGCCCGATGAAGCTGACTTGACCAGTGAAACATTGTGATCGCACAACAGCATGGAAAATGTGTCGTCCTCCTTTGTTTGTGCCTTTCGACAAGTACTACACTGTGAGTACTTGAAGTCCTGTCCTTCTGTATATTTGTTGTAGCTTAGCGGACTACTTGTAATCTTAACTCAAATGAGAATGGATTTTACGCTCATTAAAAGTGGAGCAGTGTCCTTAAAAATTTAAGCGGTGCTCAATGTTTGAACTTTTTTCTCGTCAATGTGAGGTCGTCTATGGTCTTGCGTTAATATATTTTTATCCAGAAAACTCCTTCCTATTGAAATAATTTCAAATTTCATTCATAAATCATTTAAATTTTGTACAAGGCCTTCAGAAATGGATTACGTATGCGTTAAAAGTTAAGCGGCACACAATGTTTAATCTTTTTCTCGTCGATTAACATGGTCTTGTGGGGTACCATTTAATTTGCAGAACATCTGCCTAATGAATTAAATTGGTGTTTAATTTAAATAGAAGTGTTATTTTGCACCACTTATGATAAAAGCTGTCTTAACGTGAAAAAATATGTTTTCATAACTTCTTGGTGTCGGGGTGTGTTAAAATATGTAAATTTGGATTTAATAAACCAGCAAAATAGAGTAAAGCTTTTCAGGAACCGTAAAATTTTGTTAAATCGTGGATATACTGTATTTTACATGATGAAATGAGTTTAATATGACACCGAGACAAAAAAACAGTAGGTTAGGTTACTTTGACGGGTTAAGTAGGCCAACTGCAGTGTGGTGATCTCATATGCCATGGTGAGTTGTTTAATTTAGAATAATATGCTGTGTTCATCCCTTTGTCATTTTTGCTTGGCCAGACTTTGTTGATGAACAGTTGAAAATATAGCCTGTCTATAAGAAGAATTGTTATTAAGTTCTTTGTTGGTCAAGAGTACAACACAATCATTCATATTATATTATAAGATATTTATACTTTTTTGTTAATATTGACCCGTGATACCCTCAAAAGGTCGCCCATGACCAGTTTTGTTCACCAGATGAACGACATCCGAAACCCAAACACTGTGTACATTTAGTTGAGGACAAAGACCCACCACTGCGGTGTTGTTGGTGTTCTGGGATGGCAACAATGCTTGAGATTATGTGGTGCGAAGTGAGTGCTTGAAACAGACATTTTTAGCATTATTTACATAAGAATTTTGACTGGACCTTGGAAAACTGTCTGTCGTTATGAACTTTCAATATATGCATGTTCAATATAGTTTTTCCACTGTAGTGTAATAGGGGCTGAGTATTTCAAATACCTGTAGTATTTTGTATTTCATCTTAATCTTTAAAGTATTTTAGTATTTTGTATTTCAAATACATTTAATATATATTTTCAGTTCCAAAATAAAAAAAAATACAAAACATTTTTTTGAGGACGAAACAAGTGACTCATGTGTTGTACTGCTACACGCACATGATATGTTTTGGCTACAACAGAATCCCCGGAAGCTGTCCTCGCACCTACCACAGGCAGAAGTCATCACGCATCCATTGGCAAGTGTACAGCCATTTGGAACCTTACCAAGCGACCATAAACATCTGAAATAATTACTGGTATCTTGAATTGCAGCCTAATTCATCGATGCGCCACAATGTAGAATTCATTCAATGATTCCATAGTACAGTTAATGAAACACAAATATAAGTCAGGTAAATACATTAAAGAATTATGGTTGACCTGTCAGGCTAAGGAATCTGAATAGAATATTGGCAGGAGTACGTTCAAATGATGAGACCATTGTGCAGGCACTGACTGTCTACAGTCCGAAAAGAATTGTTTTTATGGCCAGTTGCTTCCAACATGACTTAAGACGAAATATAAGGTTTAGTGTCTTGCAGAGAAAAATCTGCATTTATGCGCACAGATCTCGCAAAGCTTATCGGAAGCACTGATAGCAAGATTAAATTATTTTTTTGCTATCTCAAATAGTAAATATAACCATTTTAGGTTCATCTTTTCATCCTTTTGTTCAAAATGAGATGGCTTCCTCCAGACTTCAATGACCAGGAAAGGAAAATATTGCAGTATTTGTGCAGACATGCTGCTGAACACGAACAGGTCACATTGATGTAATATTTCCTCGCAGAACGAAGATGATCTCGAGGAACATTTATGCGTTTTCTCCAGACCAAATAAAGAAGTTGAATCGCATTCTGACAATGAGTTGGAAATTGTGACGTACTTTAACAATAAGGCAACTTCCATGATGAGTCTCAACCATTATTAAATAGCGAAAAATCCTTCCATACTTAAAAAAAAAGCCTATGTTCTTCAGCACCTGTTGAAAGACTGTTCATTAGCTGGTTTCATCCTCAATTCTAATAGAGCGTCACTGTCACATAACATTTTTGAACAATTGGTTTTCTCTAAAGGTAGTAAGAAATTTAAGCAAAAGTGTAAAAAATTAGCTGAGCAATGCTTAGGTTTGTATTATTTACAAAACTTATTTTATACACTTACACTTTACAGTTTAGTGTACTTGATTTATTGCGCATAGGCAGAGAAGTGGGCTCAAATGCTTTCTAACACAGTCGCTTATTATACACACGGTTACACTTGACGACGCATCGCTACAGATGCTTGCGAAACAACAGAGCAGGCGACTACCGAGCGTAGGCCATTTTGAAACATGAATGTCCATAGAGGTAGCAATCCAACACTCCTCCTCAATTTAAATATATATAATTAAATTGTTAAACTTTCATAAATACATTTCACAATACTTAATTTATATAACATTCAAGTCACTTCTACATTTTTCAAATTTTTCAAATGACAAAGGTTTAGTGAAAATGTCAGCTATGTTGTCTTCTGTAGATACATAATTTATATCAAGTAACTTCTTGGCTACACAGTCTTTTAAATAATGTTCTTTAATGTCTATGTGCTTTCCTCTTTTTGACATGGATATAGCACTCATATTGTCTATATTCAAGATTGGTGTCTGTTTTACCTTCAAACAGGAGAGGATACCTTGAATGTTAATGACCTCCTGTGCTGCTGCAGAACCGGCCACATACTCCGCTTCACAAGTGGAGGTAGCTACACAAGTTTGCTTTCTTGATATCCAGTCTACCGGGTTTCCACCATAGAAGAAAACTGCCCCTGAAACACTTTTCCGGTCTCTTCTGTCCCCTGCCCAATCAGCATCTGCGAAAGCTACTAACTCTTTTGGGCCTTTTGTAAAAGTTAACACTTTGTCTATTGTTCCTCTCAGATATCGCAGGATTCTTTTACTGGCAGTCCATATCTGGTTGGTTGGTTTGTCCAGAAACCTGCTGAGATAGGAAACCGCGAACATGATATCGGGTCTACTGCTGTTAGCTAGGTACAACAATGATCCTATTAATTCTCTGTAAGGAACATCTATAATGGGCTGGTTTTCTATATACTGAAATCCACTTTCCATGGGGGTTTTTGCGCTCTTGCACTCAGACATATTAAAAACCGCTAGAACTTTATGAATATAAGCTTTTTGAGAAATTTTTAATGATACATCATCCCTCTCTATTTCCAAACCTAGAAAGTTTTTGACCGTACCCATATCCCTAGCGTCAAATTTTTCTTTCAGAGAATGCACTATTTCATTGATTTCATCATTTTTGCCAATCATAAGGATGTCATCGACATGGATAATTAACTTAATACTATTCCTATAATATAGACAAAAGTCGTAATTTGATCTTTCAAAATTTAGGGACAACAGAAATTCATTTAACTTGGTATTCCAATTTTTCGGGCTTTTTCTTAAACCGTAGAGTGCTCTTTTCAACTTCAAAACTTTTCCTCCAGGCAAATTCATACCTTCTGGCACTTTCACATAGATGTCTGTGTCAACTTCACTATGGAGAAAAGCGGAAGGAATGTCAAGTTGACGCATAGAGTAATTTTCTGTTAGTGAATGGGATAATAACACTTTAGTTGTAGATGATCGGGCAACAGGAGCATATATATCATTATAGAATGTATCACACTTTTGCTGGAAACCTCTTGCTACGAGACGAGCCTTCTTGGTCCCATCTGTTTTGGTTCGGAAAACCCACTTTACATCAATAGCTCTCTCTTTATCTGGCAAATCATCAATAATCCATGTTCCTAATTTTTCTAAAGATTTCAGCTCCTTTAGAATTGCCAACTCCCATTCAGGGTTCTTGATTGCTTCTGCATACGTTTGTGGATCATCTTCATTCGACTCTAAGTAATAGGCAGAATAAACGTTATAGTCGTCTAAATATTTTGGGGTTTTCACCTCTCTTCCTGATTTTGTTCTACTTTTGTCTTCATTTTCTCCTACCCCATTTTCTTCTTCTTCACTGTTCTCCTCCTGGGCTTTAACTTTATTTTGACTTTCGACTTGTAAATCCTTCACTGGTTCATTATTTGTTTGTTCATTTTCTACATACTGTAGATTCTTGACATCATTTACTGTTTCATCCTTTGTTTGGTCATTTTCTACACAATGTTCTTGAATTTGAGGTGCCATTACATTTTCCAGAAATGTAACGTTTCTGCTAAAAGTTACCTTTTTCGTAACTGGATTCATGCATTTATAGCCCTTAGTGTTGGTACCATAGCCCACTAAAATGAGTTTTTCTGATTTTGGATCCCATTTCTTCCTTAATTGTTTTGGGATTTGGACCATTACTGGGCAACCAAAAATTCTTAAATGAGATAACCCAGGTGCTTTACCTGACCACGTCTCAAATGGTGTCTTATTACAAAGTGATGAAGTTGGAGACCTATTTATAAGGTACACGGCAGTATTGACAGCTTCTGCCCAATACTCCTTAGGAAGTCTTGCGTCAAACAGTAAGCATCTTGATTTTTCGACTATGGTTCTATTGGCTCGTTCACAAACTCCGTTCTGTTCTGGTGTATACGGAATGGTTGTCTGATGTCTTATCCCACAGTTAGTTAAGAAATGTTTAAATTCTGAATTGATATATTCCCTGCCGTTGTCTGACCTTAATATTTTTATTTTTCTACCCGTTTGATTTTCTACCATTTTCTTGAATTGTTGAAAGACCTCTAGAACTTGACTTTTATTTGTTAAAAAATAAACAAATATCTTCCTCGAATAATCGTCAATAAGAGAAAAGAAGTATTTACTGCCACCGATAGATGTTTGCTCCATGGGGCCTGCTAGGTCAGTGTGTATTAATTCCAACAGGTTTTTGGCTCTACTGGTACTGGATTTGAAGGGAATTCTTGTCTGCTTACCTTCCAAGCATACAATGCACGGATTGGTAGAGTAAGTTAGGTCTTTCAAGCCAGTTGACATTTTTGTAATCATTTTCATGTTTTTCCTATTCATATGACCTAGTCTGCGGTGCCATAAAAAATCGTCCTGTACTGAACAAACAATTTCTTGTTTAACTTCGTGTTGATTGTAGGTGTCGACTCGGTATATACCGTTGCTAGGTTTTGCTGTGGCCACAACATTGTTAGTTTCATCAAAAATTTTGGCCCCATTCTGATCGAACCTGATTTTAAAACCATTCTGAATAATTTTATTGACAGACAGTAAATTGATAGAGGCATCTCTTGCATACATAACATCTCTAACTTTCCTTTTTACATGTTTTCCAAAAACATTAAGATGGAGTGAAGCATCTCCCATTGCCTCAACTTTTAGGTTAGTATTATTGGCAACTGCAATTGAACTCTCTTTCTCTATTAAATTAGTGGTAAATGATGAATTATCATCATTATCTCCAGACAAACAAGCCCAAAATGTCTTGTCATTTGTATTGCCTTTACTGTCCCAGTTATTTTGTTTATAATTGTTACTAGGCCTTCGACTTCTACAATTAGCTTTTAAATGTCCCAATTTATTACATGTATAACACCGTGGTGGTTCCTTTCTATTTACCTTAGATGATGAATAAAGTACAGTATCATTACTTTTGACCTCATTAGACTTAATGTCTTGCAAAAGTTTCACTTTAATTGAATCTCCCGTTATTTTTATTCCTGAACTCTCTAATCCCATCAACATAGGTTTATATTCCTCGGGTAACCCCGCCAACAATAGGGTACCGATCCACTCATCATTCACGCTGAATCCCATATCATTAAGTTTATGACTGGTTGTAATTATTGTATCACAATAAGATTCCATGGACTTACAGTTTTCCAGGCGAGTTGTAACTAAAGTTCTTAGAAGTCCGACTCTTCTTGTCAGTCCTGAGTCTTCAAATGCACGCTCCAGGCAATCCCATGCTTCCTTGGCATTATTCACATTTTTAATTTGTGAATAATTTATTTTATCCACAGAGAGAATAATTTTTGAGAGTGCCTTCCTATCTTTCGTGCTGTCCTTTTCTTTTCCTTCGACTGCGTCCCACAGGTCGTCTAGTTGAAGATATGCCTTCATGGCAAATTTCCAGTCGCCGTAATTGTCCCGACCTACAAGTTTTTCTACTTGCAAATGATGACTACTTGAGGCCATCTTAACTTGTATTACAACACTCAATGCACGCTTAAAAAAAACAACCGTTAACCGTCACTGTTTCTGTATTGTCGCACCACTCAAATTACTGGGCCCATAACCACTTGATTTATTGCACATAGGCAGAGAAGTGGACTCAAATGCTTTCTAACACAGTCGCTTATTATACACACGGTTACACTTGACGACGCATCGCTACAGATGCTTGCGAAACAACAGAGCAGGCGACTACCGAGCGTAGGCCATTTTGAAACATGAATGTCCATAGAGGTAGCAATCCAACAAGTGTGAATTGTATAAGATTTTATCCTAGTAATGTTATCAAAATGTAATATTTTACCAGACATTTTTGTAAAATTTAATGATTATTTTGCATTTTTTTTATATATTTGAAATGCATACTGTTTTATATTTTGTATTTCAAGTACTGATTCCAAAATATTTTGTATTTTAAATACGCTTTGTTCATTATTTTGTATTTAAGTTACACTTTCTTAAATATTTTGCCCAGCCCTGTGTAGGATGAAATTAGATAGCAAAAGGAATTTATACACATTAAATGAGAAATAAAATGAAATGTCAGTTAAATAAAAGGAAGGCAAAGAAACACACTTTACCCTTCACAAAACACTATAGAATATTTATCAATCATGTAGTTTACTTTTTATCTTCATATTTTATACACTTCCAAGTACTACAGCAATGATAGTCATTTCCAACAAGTATCAGTACGATTCATGAGAAGGCACGTGCCAAAAACGCTGCAGTTGAATATTTATTTTCTTATTAAATACATTTACAGTCGACTCTCTATGTACCGGAACTGCATGTAGCGATAAACCGTACATGCAGTTAATTTTAAGTGGTCCCAGCAAAATTGCTATATAAATAATGAGAACATTAACCGCTTTTATCGTTTATTGGATATCGCATTGATTGAAATACCTTCCAGTCCCATCACTTAAAATTTCCTGCAACTCTCATTTTTAAGCTGGTTGTTAATGTAAACGCCTAATAACTTGGTGCAAAATACGTTAAATGCACCGCCATTTATGAGTGCAGCGCGATGCACAACACACTCCAGTTCAGCTGATATCTGCGAGACGGCGAGTCTGGCTCTTGAATGCTCCCTCCCCTTGCACGCCTGGATACAGGGGAAGTGGTTACTTTGCAATTGCAGCGTGGCATCCGTGTTCTCTCTCCTCTCTCGCTCTCTGACACGCACCTTTCTTCCTCCCTTTAAATGCCAGGTGAGAGGGAAATCGGTAGAGTATACAAAGCATTCAATAAAACTAATAATGTGATCTCAGTCTGTCCAACGCACCACACCACACAGTGGTCAAGAACTCTCAGAGCGGTTAAATGCTCCGCCGAGTCTAACCTAAGGTCATGGCAGTCACTAGAAGGCCATGGTAAACCAGTTTTAGACATTTTATCAAGAATATCTTTTGTTCAAAATAGTTGCACCTATCATCACTAGTATTTCAAAGCAAATGGTTTTGCTTGATCAATTTTTTCCCGCAAAGTTGGTGTTTAGTCGTATCCGGCGTAAAATCAACATGATTTTTCAAATAAATATTAATTCAACTCAATAGGCAGCATCTTCCAAATAAAAATGATATGCCCAGATGCATATACTTGACCTCCCCTTGTCAACAAGAATTGTTTAACATAAAGACACTTGTAATACCAAGCTTAAGTTAATTTTCGGTAGCTTCTTGCAGGGAGATCAGAGAATTTATATTAATATATTTCAATACAAACACATCTTCGGAATAAACTGATATCCTAGAGGAGCCTATTTTACAAGTTGTCGTCAAATAATGCGTAAGCACATCGCACAAGCGCAGAGTAACTCGCGACAGGTGTTAAGTGTATGGAAAAATCAGAGGACTTGGTTTTAAATAATTAATTATTGGAGACAGTAAAAAAATAAATTTAAATTGTTTTATTAAATTCATCTCTGTTTCAAAAACACACTTTTTTTAAGTGAATTGTTATTTATTACTTCCAACTACACAATAGCCACGCGAGTACGGTGTCACCAACGTAGTTTGATGTAGAAATGTGTACGCATCGACTGTCCTCGGTGTTATTTGGCAGACCTAGTTCCCCCCCTTACGCAGCTGGCGAGGAGGGAGCTAGTTGCCTAGCAACCAGCGTGACGTCCTTGTGGCACCCCTCTGTGTCAACTGGTTTTCTCCTCCTGCCTCTGTGACTTCTCCTCCGTATCGCCTGCCACGAACACACTGGCAGGTCGATCATCTCTTCGTGTGCTCTTGGCAGACCTAGTTCCTCCCCTTATGCGGCTGGCGAGGAGGGAGCTAGTTGCCTAGCAACCAGCGTGACGTCCTTGTGGCACCCCTCTGTGTCAACTGGTTTTCTCCTCCTGCCTCTGTGACTTCTCCTCCGTATCGCCTGCCACGAACACACTGGCAGGTCGATCATCTCTCCGTGTGCTCTTGGCTGATCTAGTGTGCACGGGGCATTCAACATTCAGCTTGCATTCTGTGTATTTGTAATTTCTTTTTCAGAGAGTTTTGAAAGTTTGAAGATGGCTTGCATTTCGTTTCAGATTACAATAAATCATAAATAGCATTTTGTGATGTTATATTTTTTATTTAAATAGGAAAATGTTTTTTAATGTATTACTTACAGTAATACTAATACAATAATTCTCCTTTTTATTGTGTTTATTAGTTAAACATTATTCACAGGTAACATACAGCTCTCATTATACTCAATGTGATATTTAATAAGGTTAGAAGTTGTATATTTTGATTTAAAAGTTAAACACTCATCTACTGGAATTCTGGATGTATGGAAATTTTTGACAGTCTCCTGGAAAACGGTAGATCGGGAGTCCACTGTATACATTTAATGTAAATTCCATGATCTCACACAAATTCCCCTGATATTTCACTGACTTTTCCAGAAATGTGAAATTACCTTACATTTCCAGATTTTCCTTGATGGTAGCAACCCTGTTCCTTTTTTGTGGACCTACCACACTATTGAAAACAACACAGCAATATACATGTCAACACACAATATTCAAAGAGTAATTACTTACTGTAAATAGTTTTTAAAAATGCACACACCTTCGCAACTTCCTTCATACGATGAGGAACATGCTTGAGACAGTGTGGGGAACCTACTCCAGTGAAACCACGCACGTAGCTGCCAACACGAAAACCAACAGTAGGTTCTCCAGTGACTTCATTCAGGCCTGAAACAACGAGATAACTGAACAAACAAATTCAGCAGACAAATGACCCAATCTCACACAAGTAGAATGTAGCAAACAATAATTAAATTAGAATCAATTTGACAAACACTGTGCAATAAATATTAATGACTGACTTTGCCTCTAAACCACAGTTCACGTGAGTACCAAGAGAGAAAGAGAGACTTAACAACAGCAGTGTATGCGACAAGCTGCACTAAGCACACAGACATTAGTGTTGTCTTCAGTAAAAGCATGGATCTGACTTTGCTCGCTCGTAAACCACCACATACATCTGTCCATGATCACAGTGTGTTAGATACACATTGGTGTTAAGTTTTGAGTGGAACTAAACAAACTTCAGTTGAGAAATTATGTAACACAAAAAACACTGCACGTCTGAAAGACAACAAAGACAAGGGTATGTTTCTGTCGTGGAACAGCCTCAGGCATTCTTGCTCCCGTCCACCTGTTCTTAACTGCAAGCGTTGGCAATTAACTTCTACTGCAGTCCGGATACTTTTGTACACTTTTATCAAGTTCCGTNGCCTCAGGCATTCTTGCTCCCGTCCACCTGTTCTTAACTGCAAGCGTTGGCAATTAACTTCTACTGCAGTCCGGATAATTTTGTACACTTTTATCAAGTTCCGTAAAAAAAAAAACACCTGAATTAAATTACTGGTAAATTTTTTTTCACAAAAGAACATGTATTACAAATATGCATATTATAAATACCTACAGTTTTAAGAACAAAACTTTATTTACATATTCGTCCATTTCTATAAATAATTTTTAATTATTTTTTACTTAAAACTAAACACTAGGTTTTGCTCAGAAGACATCTATATCTAATATATAAATAAATTAGCTTTTCATTTACAAAGCATGTGATTTTCACTTTCACTGTTTATGGAGTGCTTGTAAAAAATGGAAAAACATGTATCTACATATGCTGGCGTGAAAACAAATTTGTCTTCTGAAAAACAATTAACTTTTATTTATAGAGGTATTCAAAAAAATAATTAAAAGAATTTAATAAAATTTAGGTTAAAACAATTAAAAGAATTTAGTACAATATCACACTTAAAATTACTCCACTGTAATATATTTATAAAACAAAACATAGTGTTACAGTAGTTGAACTTTAAATCTACTGTTGACCGCCTGAACCCCTTAAAGCTAATCCACAGAAACCAAACTATACAAGGGACTGCGGTGGTCTAGTGGTCAGACTACTCCCTCCTACCAAGGCGAACCGGGTTACATTCCCAGCAGGGTCACTCCTTGGATTTTCACATGTGGGAATGGTGCCTTGGGGCTCTCCCGTTTCTCCCACCCTTGCACTCAGGCACCACTCCATACTCACCTTGCTTCACCCTCATTGGCTCTCAAGACCCCAATGTTAAGAGCCGCCCTAATATCTCCACTCCACCACATCCCACCCTACGCCACTCCACACCACCCCAATCCTAACTGTACATCACCAGACTTCTGCAATGTCAGCAAAGTGAGCCCCCTCCCCCCGGGGCCCTAGCCTCCTAGACGCAAGAAACCAGCAATGCATGCACGACCACCTTACCAGCCCCCTTGGAGCAGCAGGGGTACCAACTGTGCAGTAGGGAAACAAGTTCTCTCTCCTCCATCGCTCTCCCTCACTTGCTCGCCCCCAGTCAAATGGGTATAAATAGGACTGGCACAGGCCCCTCAGGACAGTTTGTTTCTACCTAACAGATCAAACTGCTCACCGTACTGTAATCAGCAGAACGTTTTTCTGCAAGACCACGCACTAGCACCTGTCTCTCATCACGCCCCGCTCCTCCGAGTCTAAGGTTAGGAAGTCCATACCACTGTAATGACACAATCATGTTGGGCGCCTAGAGCTTCGCTGTCAGGAGTCGCCCTCGCCACGCCATTCCCACACAAGTCGTAGACCTTCTTTGCAGTTAGCGTACCCCTGCCCTTCAGGCATCCTTGGCACAGGGTGGGTTATATCTGGTATATTATGAATAAATTCACATAAACCATACCTTGGTACTTTAACATTCTCTTCACCTTGTTCCTTCCCATCAAACCGCCATCCTCTCAGGCTTACACCAGATCCGAGACCCATAGCCCTTCAGGCTTATACTAGCAACACACGGAACCACACTCTACCTTGGTCTGGGCGTCTAGTTATCAGCGATAACACCACAATCCTGGGTGCTGCTGGGGCTGGGAGTGCTATCCCTATGAAACCTACTCAAAAAATACTTGGTTATCAGTGATAACGCCACTTAACTGGCTCTCCAAGGAGTAGGTGTAGAGGTACATGCACCCCCCAAGTTGGAAACATCACCCACCACAGCTGAGCATCGGTATGCCAGTGATGAAGTTGCTTTTCTGGGCATCAGGAGGAGGCATCAGGTGGAGGCACACCCTCATTGGGGTGTGCACCGTTCTTCAGGCACTACCACCAAAGCAATGCTCCAGATCTCTGGAAGGCCCACCATTCCCTTCAACACTGTTAGGCCACCGTATCTTACTACTTACTAGAGCTTGTCTACGCCTGAGCTTCTACCTTGCCACACGCCCCAACATAGAGCCAAACTTAAGTGACTTTGAACTATGCTCAGCGCCATTTTGTCCTTATCTCTTTAGTGATTTATCGTCGGTAGCTCAAGCTGTGTTCATTACCGCATGCATTCCCTCCCTTCCAGGTTCCTGCCTCCTAGCTATCACCTCACTCCCTCCCTACCTAGTTCCTGCCTCCTAGCTATCACCTCACTCCCTCCCTACCTAGTTCCTGCCTCCTAGCTATCACCTCACTCCCTCCCTACCTAGTTCCTGCCTCCTAGCTATCACCTCACTCCCTCCCTACCTAGTTCCTGCCTCCTAGCTATCACCTCACTCCCTCCCTACCTAGTTCCTGCCTCCTAGCTATCACCTCACTCCCTCCCTACCTAGTTCCTGCCTCCTAGCTATCACCTCACTCCCTCCCTACCTAGTTCCTGCCTCCTAGCTATCACCTCACTCCCTCCCTACCTAGTTCCTGCCTCCTAGCTATCACCTCACTCCCTCCCTACCTAGTTCCTGCCTCCTAGCTATCACCTCACTCCCTCCCTACCTAGTTCCTGCCTCCTAGCTATCACCTCACTCCCTCCCTACCTAGTTCCTGCCTCCTAGCTATCACCTCACTCCCTCCCTACCTAGTTCCTGCCTCCTAGCTATCACCTCACTCCCTCCCTACCTAGTTCCTGCCTCCTAGCTATCACCTCACTCCCTCCCTACCTAGTTCCTGCCTCCTAGCTATCACCTCACTCCCTCCCTACCTAGTTCCTGCCTCCTAGCTATCACCTCACTCCCTCCCTACCTAGTTCCTGCCTCCTAGCTATCACCTCACTCCCTCCCTACCTAGTTCCTGCCTCCTAGCTATCACCTCACTCCCTCCCTACCTAGTTCCTGCCTCCTAGCTATCACCTCACTCCCTCCCTACCTAGTTCCTGCCTCCTAGCTATCACCTCACTCCCTCCCTACCTAGTTCCTGCCTCCTAGCTATCACCTCACTCCCTCCCTACCTAGTTCCTGCCTCCTAGCTATCACCTCCTTCCCTCCCTACCTAGTTCCTGCCTCCTAGCTGCTTGACTCTGTCAGTTTCTTTGTTGTTGTAGATATGAAGGCATGTAGCCTCTTTTCTTTCTGAGTGTTTGCCTTCACGCTTTAAGGTTTGGTACCTTATTAAATGTATTAATCCCTAAATTACACTGCACTGGTAATTGGTATTTACATACAGTTTCCATTACTTGCTTGCTTTTCTACACTGTGAGCTGTTGCCCTCACTTCTACATTAGCTTGTTGGATTATGGATACATGTAATTTTGACTGTTGCTAATGTCAATGCTATTGATGAATTAGCTGCATGGGTAAATTGTAAGCAGCTTGGTCAACATGCTTGTTGTATGCCTGCTATGCCTATCACACTGTTTGTTTACATAACAAAATTAAGACTTAAAATGGAAGTTATGTTCTCACGTGATCAAAGTATGAAAAACAATAACAGTTGACTGTAAACTGACAAAACCCCGATTGAAAATGTGAAACAAATCACCTTCTACAACTTACTTAAAATCTGTCATTAATAATACGAGTACACAGTAAGATGCAAGATGGCCAATGTAACTCACCCACAGTAAATTCACACTTGTTACGGTAACCGTCTTGCACTGGTGATGGCCTGATCTGCAGTAACTCGCAAGGTAGTCCCTCGTGCTTAGCCTTCTGGGCTTTGACCCAGGGGGCTAGCGAGTGATTGGCTTTCACCATTGCTCGACTCAAACTAAGCAACAATGATCGCACTTTCTTCTGCTTATTCTCCAGCTTATGAAATGGAAATAATACATATTATTAAAACAGGAAAGAACTTTTAATGTAATAACATGCTACTTTTTTTAGAATGGTATACAAAAATTAATACTGTATATTATTTTCTGTGTGGTCATCAATCAGAACATTAAATTAGCATTTCACATTAACATTTTCTAATAACGTTTCCTAGAAAGCACAGTGCACAGGTGAAACAGCTTCGTGATCCACATCTCATACACACACACACAGGCTCGCATACAATTACATACCAGAACTGTGCCGATTCGAATCCACTTCTGCCGAATTTGCAGATGTTGACCGAATCGGCGCTTCTGCGGATGTAGGAAATGCACATCATTTTCTGCGAATTTGACAAATATAAAATGTTGTCATAGTTCAGAGTTATTCTCCAGTATTAATAATTGATGTCTTGATGTTCCATTAATCCAATTTTTTCAGAACCAATCCATATATAAAAACTACACACCATTTTAGTTTCAAGCCTATCACTGCCTATCAATTGACTGTCAATGGCAACAAAACATGTCAACAACCTTACGCAGGCTGACTGTTTTCTGTGTTCACAAATAAGTATTTTTACGAATATAGACCAATACATATATTTTCTTATTCTTCACTAAAACTCGCATGGTTTGTTGTATTGCTCAATTACTCTACTTTTAGGAGAGTGTAAAATTAAATAAGTTAAAAATTGCTTTTAATTATGCTGCACATCAATACCATTGCTCGAGTATATTAGTAACCTAAATTCAAGTTACATATAAGCAAAAACCTTTTTTATACATCAGCAGCAAATCTGTGAATCAGCATTTCAGAATCTGCACACTGGTGATAAGGCACATTTGCATTATTTTGTCACTCGGCACAGCTCTACACACACTGGCACAGCTCTACACATACTGGCACAGCTCTACATATACTGGCACAGCTCTACCTATACTGGCACAGCTCTACATATACTGGCACAGCTCTACATACTAACAAGTAAATCAGTGTCTATACTTTGTAAAAAATTGAACAACGTACAGAAAACATAGTAAGACAAATCTTGATTTTTACAAACACTCGTGATTCCCAAAATTTGACCGTACAACTTAATTGTCTGCATAAACTGATACGGCCGAATTTTGACCCACGTAGGCACCATAGATGTGAAAGTTGCATCCAAATAGCATATTTTGCTAACTGGATACATTAATAAGTCATGTTCACACGTCTAATGGAAAAATTACTACGTTTTTATTAACAAAATGTAAATTGTATTGAGTATAATGATACCACAGTTATGCAGAAAATACGTTTGAGTGAAATAAAATTAACGAAATAGCAGACAGCAATGCCGCGCATTAGCCTAAAACCACGTCCACAATATGGCCCGTGCTTATATTTCCTGTTAGGAAATGAGACATTTTATAGCGGTTTCATCAATGAAATATAAATTAATTCAATAGGGTGATGTATTCCAAGCAAATGGGCACCCAAATTAAGCAGAAAAGACACTGAATGAGGTGACATTAACGAAAAAACATATGCCTAAAACAAAAGTGGTGATACGGGCTGTTTTTACATTTCCAATGAGGAAATAAAGAAAAACTAATGCTGTTACAATCTAAAAACTATACCTCAGTAGCAAAACACATTTTGAAACATATTCTCACAGAAAAATTAAATAACCATGAATTAAAAATAAAGTTTTTTAATTGGTAAACACGTTGTGATTAAAATGTGGTAAACTCAAACCAACTCAGAAACATTTTCCCATGTAAAATAATGGCTTAAATGGGTGGTACTGAACAACACAATAGCAGTACAAGCATTACAACATGTAAACAAAAAATTTAATACAAGATATTATCACTTACTATTAAATATTAATTTTTTCATCATCCTTACAGTTTGGAATTAATTAAGTTTTGTGAAGTAAACAGTAAAGTTGTATTGCCATGGGAAAATACAACACATTTCGCACTGTCTTCTTTAGCACTTTGTTAACTCACGGTTACTGCAATACATATGTCACACAACATGAGGGAATATGTTGCTTGGAAACTCATGTGAACTGCACACGTGTGTCTTTGCTAACTTTTTAAAACATTGCAGTGACATTGCTAAATCAAGCAGTTTCCTTTTAATCTAATATATAAAATTCTCCCGTCACAGTGTTAGTCACTGAACTCCTCCGAAACGGCTGGGCCGATTTTTATGAAATTTTTTATGTATACTCGGTAGGTCTGAGAATAGATTTATATCTATTTTTTACACCCCTAAGTAATAAGGGTGGCCACCCCCAAACAATTTTTTTTTATTGTTTGAACAAAATTTTTATTTTTTATTTTTTTATGATGTGGCATCAAAAAATACATACCCTCCTAAATTTTCACCCTTCTACCACCAACCCTTATTTTTTTATAGCGATATTAGTAATTTAATAAATTTTACCCTAGGTCGATAAGTGATCAATTATCATCGATCATTTATCGATCTAGGTTACAATTTATTCCCACCAGGTGTCTCCCAGTGACACAGCAAAACAACATTTGCCGGGTCAGCTAGTGACATATAAAAGGAGTGAGAGGACATTTATAAAAAACATTGCAAGTGCATTCCTGCCTCTTGCCTCAACTCGTGTTAGAATTGCGATCCAAAAAACGTGTCCAGAAAGTAACATAGGTTGTCAACAACTGAAGCAAAACAAATTCAATAAATGTGCAAAAAACTGAGAACCATACAAATCCAACCCAAATCCAAATTTAAGTCCATGAAGAAAACTGAATAATTGTAATTATTATATCACGAGAGTCAAAACTGTACGTAACATCAAGCGAGCTCCATGACGAATAATGACGTAATAAAGGAACGGGGCGAACATGGGTGTGACAGGCGAGGTAACAACAGGAGGGTGAAAGGCAGATATTTGGTTGCAGCTAACGGCATGCATCAGTGGCAATGCTGTCTGGCACAGAGCGAGTGCAGAATGTGCACAGACGGACCACTCGATAAAGAGATGTCCACCAGCAGAGGCGGTGCTGTAGAACATCTGACAGGTCAACAACATTGCATGGCGTTGCGTGAGGGTACAGACAGTACAAGCTATCGTTCTTAAATCTTGTGGCTTTCAACTGTGTCTGTGTTTTAATAGATTTTCATGGCACAGTACGTATATTCCATCGCACTTGGAAGTTAACATCTAAGGCTATATATTTTTCACTATTATTCCATATGAGAGGGCTTTCCAAGGTACTCACTTTACCGTGAGTAGCCTACGGACAGAACAACACTAGGTAATCCCTCAATCTGGTAAAGCACTGGAGAAATGGCTGCCGTAACTAAATAAATAATACTGTACAGACAGTAACGCTACCTGCTGATCATACGGGACATCCCACAGTGGAATAGTGGATTCGCGAAGCCTTTGCTCAAGACTTTTTTCATCCACCTTCTGCTTCTTGGCTTCGCTCCCATCCACCTCGTCTTCCATTTTGTGGTTCCGCTTGTTAACCAGTGGGTCCGGAGCAGGCTTTGCTTCCTGTCAACAGGTACAAGGAAAGTAAATGTAAAAATGATAAAGTTACGGCATTCACTGCAATGCAGAGTACATTGGCCTTACCACCTATACTCTCAGACAGAGAATGACTGACCATACAGCAGACACCAAACAAGCCATAGCAGGGGCAAATGTAAATCTGCAGGAGAAGCCAGTATTAGCACATGCAGCATCTCACAACCAGAACTGACTCCTGTTNAGTGGTACCTCCTTATAATACTATTACAGAACTGCTTCACTGGAAACTATTTAAGTCGGTGCACAGCCCGGGCTCCTTCTATTCTACGCCCGTCGGACGCCTGCGACGAGACTTCTGTATCAAGAATTTCATTATGGATTCGCTACACCGTTCCCCATTCTGCAGGGATCAGCCGCCGTTATATTAACTTCCTGATACTGCTTTTCGGGCAAGCAACTGCTTGATGGGGCAGATTTAACGGTGAGTTGTGGAGATCGTGTGTGTATTTAATTTGGGCAGTTTTAAATGTTTTGTATTATGTGTGGTGTAGTTGTGTACTTTCACTAGCTTTTTAAAAATTGTAGTTTTGGTCGCCTGTCTAAACATTTTTTTGGCTCCACTAAGGCGCAGTGTCTGTATTTTCGAGTGTTTTAATGTGTTGTGTATCGTTCTATTTGGCCGCCCAAGCAAGTGGGTTTTCTTTTATGTTTAATGTTCACATTCTTCCAAGACACTCATGTTTTTTGGGAATTATGAATATTTTAATTGTAGTCCAGTTTTAAATCTTTTAATCGGTAGAAACTCTGAAGGGTTGTAAGTGACTGCCTCTGCCGTGTTTTTATTTGTTTTTTTAGTATAAATTTTAATTCGTATTTTTAGGGAAATGGAGGATTTACTGGACTCAACAAGCTGCCCTCCTTTCCGCCTATGCTGTATCAAATGGGGCACCACAGTCTAGTCATCGATGTGATCGTAATCAAAGTGTTATACAAGAAAGAAAATTTTCAAATATCGTGGCTTGTAAAACCAAGGTTGGAAGCCAGTTTATTCAGAATTGTCATGCTTAATTTTGAAATAATTCTTGTTAAGAAGGCAAGTGATAGACGGAACTAGGTTACTAGAATTGCAACGTTTTAATGTGATTTTTGTGAAGAATGTAAATAATTGATGGTACTAATCATTCAGAATTGTAACATATTTCTTTTCAGATGAAAGTACCTTACTGATGGTGCTATTAATACCATACTGTGTTTTAGTAATACTAGAGAACTGGGTAGTTTTTAAAATAATTGTTATAATGAAATTAATTAATTGTGATAATGTCATTTAAGGAAAAGTGTTTGTAATTTTTACTGTCAAATACCTGTTTTAGTGTTATTTGTGCTGTGGCAAAAATGAAACTACGCTAACTCCACTTGTTTTTTTCTCATATCGGATCTGTTTTTTGTTGCATGCCATGGCCGAGGTTGGATTCTTGTATACTTTGAAAAGGAAGAGTCACGTAAATTACTGGGCGACCTTGGTTTTGAAGTGGATGAGTCAATGGCCGTGCTACGCCAAACTGCTGCGACAGAGAGGTGGAATGGCGCAACCCTCTCAGTGCATGGTCCCGGTGAGTTTCACCAATAGTACACCTAAATCTGACAAACTCTTTCTTACTGCTTTGCAACATTTGTATCCTTTAACATCTTTGGAACCTATTAGGATTTTACATTTCTTAAATGTGGTGAATAAAAAAAAAATAAAAAGAGAGAGGGAGATATATATATATATATATGACATTATCTTATACACAATCATGGAGGTACAGCAAACAACAAAGAGGGGCCGCGGTGGTGTAGTGGTCAGACTACAAGCCTCCCACCACGACGAACCATGTTCGATTCCTGGTGGGGTCGCTCCAGGATTTTCACACGTGGGAATAGTGCTGGTCGATGCAGTTGGTCGGCAGGTTTTCTCGGAATCTCCCATTTCTCTCGGCCTTGTATTTCAGCACTGCTCCATTTTCACCTCATTTCACCCTCCTCGGCTTTAAAGACCTGGATGTTAAGAGGTCTCACTCACAAACAACAACATTTTGTTTCAGATAAACAAATTATAAAACCCTTTTGATTGGACAAAAACTAATTCACTACACACACTGTACTTACAAAGGCTTGCAGCATGCAGCTTTTCCAAGTGTAGCCATTGAGAGCAAGTATGGCGGCCTTCCTGTCTGCTTCACAACGGAAACACACGTACAGCCAATTGCTTCTCTTCTTTGGTGGCTTGATTTTATTGGACCCTAGCTGCAACTTGCAGTTGAGAAGTTTCTTCAGCTCCTGACACACACCAGTAACTGCTCACTGCCAAACTTAACCACTTATAAGGATTCCATAGTCAAGTATTGTCAGTATGTTATGGGAATGGAAAAAAAAAACAATTATCTAGAGCCACCAGTATTTAATTTTATCCAATGAAGTATATTTAAAGTAAAAAATACTTAAAATAATTGAAAATGGCTTAATTCTTTTGCTTTCCTACACAGTTCTTTTGAGGCCAAGGAGAAGAGTAAACAATGGCATCTGTAGTTTAATCTACTGGTTTTCATCAAGTGTAATAATATACTCCTGTTACAAACTATATGTGAGAAATTCTGCTTCATAGAAATGCATTTCCCAGTCTTGGGTGGGTCCATCACAATGCATCCTTACAAGCAGACGTGGCCTTGAGGTCCGTCCGTACATAACACATGCATATCTACGTACGTACATGTACATGTGAAAGCCTACCCCAATTCCATAGAACTTTGGAAGACCGCGTATTTCGATCTTGAACTTCTCTGAGGAGAACCCACAGCGGTCCAGATAAGCATACGGGTCGCTAGTGAGCTCCGACTTCTTGTCGTCGGCAAGCGCGCCGCTGTCACCTGGACTGTGACTGGGACCGAGTGTGACTTCTCCAGCTGGACTGTGACTGGAACCGAGTGTGACTTCTCCAGCTGGACTGTGACTGGAACCGAGTGTGACTTCTCCAGCTGGACTGTGACTAGGACCAAGAGTGACGTGTGTGCCTTCTCCAGCGGCGTCCATCATTGTCTCCAACTGCTCGGCACACGTTTCCTCTAAGTGAGTAACACTACAAGTTAATTATGAAACAATTAGTACACAACAGTTTTCCATTAAACTGTTACTCCAATAAAAATTTAATATTAGCTATACACTGAAAATCCAAAATTACAATTTTTAATGCAACATATTACATCTCATTTACATCCCATAATTTTACTTTGTGGGTAAAACCAAGACTTGTATATATGCTACTATCTTTTCCATCACCATCACTTTTTAAAATTGTTACTTTCCAAAAACCTGATTTCAAATATTTAAGTTTTCTGAACAATGTAATCTTTACCTTGCTTTCTTGCAACAACTCTACCCAAACTTATAAACATGGCAATTATGTAGAATTACAAGTTTTCTATAAACTAATTTAAAATTGCGTGTTTGGGTTCAACAAACCTTGCTAAATAATTATCACACTGACACAGCACAAAATATTTTTTATTTGTATGTAAAAGTAATTCATTTGTTATTTTTTTACTTTTGTGACTTTTCCTAAATTTAGGCAAGAAATGTTTTGAAAATGGCATTTATAGGCGCTTAATAATAATTTGTTGATTCATTCCTACTGAGTAACATTTTGATATTTGGAGTCGTAAATTACAATGAATTTTTCCAACTACAGGAAATTGTTAAGAAACTTATGTGTGTTGCCTTTGAAAGGATGATTTTGCAGCAACGTCTGCAGATGAAGCAAAATTGCAGTGACCATGATGGCGAAGGTAGCCGTGGTACAACAACTAGTAATTAATTCAATAGAAATGTACAAGTGGTAGTTCAAATGCCAGTGTGAAAATGTAGGTAAGTTTATCACCAGCATACATAGACAGATCCCTCGTAAACAGACATAATAGACAAAACATAACACTTCAGTTAAAGGGCAAATTAAGCACAGTATGCTGGCAATCCCTAACAAAATATAACATTACACATGCTACAATAACAGGACTGGTAACATTTCTGGAAAACATAGCGCAATTATTACGTGAAAATTTATTTAACAAAAAAAAGTGTAGACACTGTAAAACAAATTTAATTAAAAGTAGGGTTATGCAAATGTGAGTATTTTCTCACGAAATGAAAACTAAAGATATGGGTAATTATCTAGTTTAGGGGCTTTTCTGAAAAACACAATAAAAATTTAAAATTATGATATATTTCTACTCTACTAATGATGCAGAACACGAATATACTAGGGGCATTAACGTCCGACTAATTTCGTAATATGTGCCCACCTAACCTAACAAAACCTAACCCCACGATGGGCGAATCACTATTTTACATTTTTAAACTAACCTAGGATTGTTGGGTTTTACACTAACCTATGATGTTAGGGTTTTAAACTAACCTAGGATAGTAGGGTTTTACACTAACCTAGGATGTTTGGGTTTTATACTAACCTAGGATGTTTGGGTTTTACACTAACCTAGGATGTTTGGGTTTTACACTAAAATACGAATGTAGGATTGCAGGGATTTAAAGGAACCGTAAAACACACCAAAAGAATGTAAATTGACTCACCTAGGTAGGGGGCTGGTATAATTCCTCTGACGTTAATAGACACAAACAAACATATTTCGCAAGTTTTTTTTAATATGTTCTACTTATTTTAACACTACGGCCGCTTCAATATCAACTAGGTAAGCTATGCTGAATTCATTAAAACAACTTTTGTTGGCATAAAACGTTTCGTTCATAAACGTAAACAAACTGTCAGAAACAGTCATCTCACAAACTTGTTCAATTTTTAAAAATATGTTGCACTTATTTTAAAGCGATGCCCCTAGTTCGTGTTCTGCATCATTAGTAGAGTAGAAATATATCATAATTTTAAATTTTTATTGTGTTTTTCAGAAAAGCCCCTAAACTAGATAATTACCGAAATTCCTTGCAATATCAAACCAAAAAAATGTAGGATATGGAGTATTTGCCACAGGGGGTCTTGCATACATTCAAATTTTCATTTTATGTAATTAATTTAATTATATAATATAATGAAAACAAACAATATGATTTACAGGCAAAAATTTTCTTTGCTTGTGCACTAAATAGACATTCATTAAAACACCAGAAAATTCAACAAATTTGAAAATTTTTGTTTCGTTACAACTTTCTGTAACAAAATTTTTTCCCAAAACGAAAATGAAAGTTGTCATTTTTAGTTTCAGTTTCAGTATAATGAATATTTGCACAACCCTTATGAAAAGTAATAACCTGAAAATAAAACTAATTTTGAGCGACACTGTTCAAACTGATGCGTTAGGAATATAATTAAAATATTAATATCAGCTTTTTTATACACCTAAAACGCTTCTTGCAAATATCTAATAAAAAATATTATGAATTTAAATAGAAACTGTTGCATTCTCATGGAAATTCAACTGTGCAAACAGTTTATATCAAATTTTTAGCAAATCAATTTGGTAGGTGAAAATAAAAAATTAAATCTCTGCCACTGGAATGTCAGAATTAAGGTAAATTCCATTTAAAATTAATTTCTTTGAAATTAAATTGGTGCCCATTAAGATTGAACATTTCATAGAGTGGTTGAACAAACTTTCGACGTGACTAGCCGGGCTTGCAAACTACATAAGCTGGGGATGGCATCGTCAGTAGTAAAAACACTACAAAAAAACTAAAGCAATCATTTTGGACTTTCTTTCTACATATCCTATTAATTCAAGAAACTGGCGACTGGATGGAACACACTTTTTAAGATTAAAAATAAGCACTTCAATTGAAAACATACTGATATCTTATTTTGGTAATTATTAACATTAGGGGCTTTTCTGAAAAACACAAAAAAAAATTTAAAATTATGATATATTTCTNTTTATACAGCACAATTTCACATTCTTTCTATACTAACCTTGGATTATTCGTAGGTAACGCAGAACACGAATATACTAGGGGCATTAACGTACGACTAATTTCGTAATATGTGCCCACCTAACCTACCAGAACCTAACCCCACGATGGGTGAATCACTATTTTACATATTTAAACTAACCTAGGATTGTAGGGTTTTATACTAACCTAGGATGTTAGGGTTTTATACTAACCTAGGATGTTTTGGTTTTACTCTAACCTAGGATGTTTGGGTTTTACACTAAAGTACGAATGTAGGGATTTAAAGGAACCGTAAAACACCAAAAGAATGTAAATTAACTCACCAAGGTAGGGGGCTGGTATAATTCCTCTGACGTTAATAGACGTAAACAAACATATTTTGCAAGTTTTTAAAATATGTTCTACTTATTTTAACATTACGCCCTCTTGAATATGAACAAGGTAAGCTGTGCAGAACCCATTAATGCAACTTTTGTTGGTCTAGGACGTTTTGTTCAGAAACGTAAACAAACTGGCTATACTGCTCATTTCACAATTTTGTTCAATTTTTTAAATATGTTCTACTTATTTTAAAGCTACGCCCCTAGTATATTCGTGTTCTACGTGATAAGTAGAGTAGAAATGTATCATAATTTTGAATTGTTATTGTGTTTTTCAGAAAAGCCCCTAAACTTAATAATTACTAACAAGAGTTCATCTCCTTGTGTACTGCAGTTCTTTAGAGTCACGACTTGCTATCCCTTTCGGGTACTCATTTCCTCTTGTTCTTATTTTCGGCTCTTTCTTTATTTACACAGTCTTTATTGGTTATTCTTATTGTTAGAACGATTACTAAAGCACTTTTTATTTTATTTCCGTGGAAGATTTTTGTACGGGTTTGGCGTTGTCTATGTCAAGTTACAAAATGTAGCGCATGCAGGCAGTATCTATTAAGAGAGAAAGTAGTTATACGATGCTTGTTGTGCAGGCTACCCACCCTGATCACTCAACTCCACATTCTTTTACAAACGAATCAGACTTTCTAATTATTTTGCCCTCCACACTTTTATTGGTTTTTTGGCTCGTGTTCTACTTTCGAATTGACTCAATCTATTCCCATTGTAGCTAACGAATCGTGTGATTTTGTTCACGCAACAATAAGTTCATTTTGAAAGAATTGTTCACAAACGATCCATCTCTATTATAGAGAAGGTAAAGGGAAGGCCATCTATGCCGGTGAGAACTGTAAGAAGGTGGAGTTTGTTGCATGAGAAGTGTTGCCGCCTGTCCAATTTCCATTGTCCCGGATCCCACGCAAACCCAGATAGGACACATTTTGCCCCACCAAAGAGCTGTTGGCTACTGGTCGTTGGTTTGGAATGTGTCGTGCCTATGTTTAAGGTGAGTAGTATGAAAGAAAGGCTACATGTGCACTCTCGTACTAATTGCTTGCGGCTTGCTCACACCAATGCCCTATCAGTGTGACAAGCCACGTCAGTGCCGGTGCATGCGAGTGTCTTAGTCTAGTCCTTTGTTAATGCTATTTTCCGGTATTGTTACAAGAGTAGAAAGGTAAAGAGGTTTCACACACAATGTTCACTCGTCCATCTATTGACGAGGATTATAATAATTACAGCATGCAGTCTGTTTATCGCCCTGTGTCAAGCACTTCCTTCCTTCATTCCTTTTCACCTCTCAAGACCTTACTGTTCAGAGCCCCCAAAATCTCATTCTTAACATTCTTCCCTTCATAGTTTGCTCAACCCCCTTCACCATCACCTCCTGCAACAAACATGGACAGCCTTCCCATTTCCGTCCACCTCCATAAGCCCTCGAACATTCTACTTTTAGTACCTATCGACCTGTACAGCCCCTTGGCTAAATGTCCACTTCTCCCATCCTCCATCCTGACCAGCCTCTCCATTCATCAGCTGTCACTTAGAGAACTCCACCCCAACTGCATCATTAAGGATAACACCATTTTTAAGGCAATTAAAATACTGAAACTATAACGTGCCTCTTTGGTCCAAAGAAAATTATTCAAATAACTTAATTAAGCAAAATATCCACACAAGTCACTGTTGTAATGTATAATTTATGGAAAAATGTACGAAGTGGAATTTGTTGTGTTGCATCAGTCAGACTGATGCACCAAGTGTAATCATACAGAGTGATTCTAAAATCATGGGACAAACATTGAGGGGTGGTAGAGCTCACTAAAACCAACAATTATTGTATAGGAATATATGGGCGGGAGTGACGCGTTGAGGCACAAACACAAAAACAACACATGAAATGCAACACAGTGTTTATTTACAACGTCGCCGCTAAATGCCTCTTTACAGCAATGTTTATAATAATTGCTCACAATTGCTACCACCGACAGTAATGCAAGCTTGGTAGCGTCGGTGGAGTGATTGGCGAACAGATTCAAATACGCACGCCACCATTGTCAGCCAATCACGCCATATGTAGAGGTCGCCAAGCATGCGTGACTGTTGGTGGATGCATTTCCAGCAACTGTTTTAACATTTTCTGTATGGAATCACTCGTTAAGTATGATGCTAAAGAACATTTTATGTTTCCGTTAATGTGTTAAGTTTTTGTGTTTGTGCCTCAACGCGTCACTCCCGCCCATATATTCCTATACAATAATTGATTGTTTTAGTGAGCTCTACCACCCCTCAATGTTTGTCCCATGATTTTAGAATCAACCTGTATATTAAATGCTATATATTTTATACGTGTATGTATTAAGCTGGAGTCACAATAACCCGACATAACCCCGACACAAGGAAATCTGAGTAGCAGCCACCGAAAAGCAAGGTCACGTGTCCGACAAAACGCAGCCCCGCCAGCCCGGCAAAACTAGATTGTATTTCTGCTTTCCATCGTGTCGGACTCTTCGGGGCGCACATAACATGTAAATACATCAAACAGAATTTCTTGCGTATTTCCATACTGTGGTAAATAAACTAACTTGCCGCCAAAATAATGTTCCGGTTTGTTTCTAAATAGTTTTTTCCCTCTCGTATAAAATTTTATATGAAATTCCGTCGAGCTATTGCGTGACATATATCTGATACTCCAGCTTAAGTCCAAGTCACTTATAATCAAATTACCTATTGTCTAACTACGGTACTTATTCAGTACCCTAATTGCTGCACATAGAAACACAAAACAGTGCCTTGTAGTCTATCTTCTATGGGAACAGAGGCAATATACGTATGAGAAGACCGACACAAGACTCAATAATCAGACAATACCAAATTTTTTTCAGGAGTTATAATGGCCTCTGCGAGCGGCCATAGCCAATATCGTCGATTCCAAACGAAACACACAAACAAGACGATCCAGTCTTCATAAGACGAAATATCCAAAAATCGAAGTTCCACATTTAACTCACGAAAACGGTAAAAACGACACAAACACAAAATGATGCCGCTACCCCAACGCTAAGGACCAAAAACCCGAACCGTCACCTACAATAATTTGTTTTGTAGTAATGTAACCAAAAGTGAAGTCCATTGCCAAAAGCATAAACAGGTGACAGACAAATAGAGGCTAATGAAGGAGAAATACTAAACGGGATCACAAATACTACTCTTCTCGGTAGAGGCCCATCAACCACGGCGGGAAAGAAAGGTCATGGAGCAGGGGATAGAAAGGAAAGAGTGGGTCGGTCACCAAGGACATCTCACAGGATGCCAAATTCTTAAGATCAAATAACAATACCGTGCGTAATTAAAAACCGAGCGAGAACGACACACATTACCCGAGGGTCGTGAAAAAGAACCGACAGGTAAGAGACAAGAAAAATCACACGAAGTCTACGAAGAGCAGCATACAACGAACTTCTATCGCCTCCAGTGGAATACTGAAATAAAAAATGAGTCAAATCTGGGTAATTATCCAGAGTAGCAGATTTTCTGTAAAAAAAAACAAAAAAAAAAAAACAAAAAAAAAACCTGAAAACTGGTATATTTCCAATCTACTAATCACGCAGAACACGAATATACTAGGGGCATTAACGTCCTACTAATTTCGTAAAATGTGCCTACCAAACCTAACAGAATCTAAACTCATGCTGAGGGAATCACTATTTTACATTTTTAAATTATCCTAGGATTGTAGGGTTTTTACCTATCCTAGGATTTTAGGGTTTTAAAGTTAGCAGTTAAACACACCGGAAGACTATAAATCAGCTCACCTAGGTAGGTGGCTGGTACAATTCCATTGTCCTCGACCCATTCAACTGCCGTGCATCTTACCTCAATCGACAAAACACCACGATCTGCTAAAACATCCAAGAAACACCCGCCACAAAAGCGAAAATTACGCACAGAAAAAAGGCGAATTTACGCACAGAAGCACACGTCCTTGCACCCTCCATACTTAAATCACAAGCCTTCGCACGATCGTATTCGGACGTCACAACTCATGCCTGCAAATACACAACCACACTGTCTCGTGTCTCAAATGCAACTAATGGCACCTCAACTTCCACGTAAAAGTATGTGATTATGAAGTCTACAGATCACACAGCCAATAAGGTGACTGCACGATGCGCATTTGTTCACGTAACTAATGCAATACTTCACCAAAAATCATGGCATCCGACATAAACAAAGTGGCAAACTGCTCGTACTTTTAACTATTTTATTTAATACATTCTACTTATTTTAACATTACACCCTCCTGAATATTAACAAAGTAAGCTCTACAGAACCTATCCATGCTACTTTTGTTGGTCTAGGACGTTTCCTTCAGAAAAGCTGCTACTCTGGATAATTACCCAAATCTGCATTAGGGACCCCACATAGATAGGAAGGATTAGAGACTTTATGCAGTTTATACAAATGAGATTGGGATGCATTATGACCTGAAAGGAGACGAAAAGAAGTAACCGGCTAAACCATGGGAACTAAAATGATGACACGTTTGCCAAGAATATGTAGGAAATAATTGTACATATAAGGTATTAGAAACCGAAGTATAAGTTTCCCATGTCTGTTTCCAATTACGAAAAATTTCCCTTGTTAATAAGAGATATAAAAACGGAAAAGAAAGTTTCGAGACATCCTGTAAAACACTCAATTTCGCAAGTTTATCCACCATCTCATTCCCTTGAATTCCGACATGCTCTGGTACCCACATAAAGAGGACAGAAACATTTAGTTTACCCAAAAGAACACACTGTTCCCATATGAACCATATAATCACTTCCTTATGGGCAGAGGGAGAAGACAAGGCCACAAATTCACTACGTGAATCAGATATCGTCAGAGACTTTAAGACTTTGAGATCGTAAACATAACGTAAAGCATATACACTGCAAAAGCTTCGGTATAATAAATTGTGGTGGAAGAATATAGTTTAAAGAGTCCAGAACATTTATTCGAAGCATCAAAATAAGCAGACCCAACACCTTCGACAGTTTTCGAGGCATCAGTGTATATCAAAGTGCAGTCGGGATATTCAGCAACTTTAGACTTAAATTCTAGTTTAAGAACAATGGAAGAAACAGATCTAGTAGGAGAAAGAAAAATAGGACAAGGAAAACGAAACGAAACCTCATACTGCAAACAGTGTAACAAACTTGGTGGAGGGTGAACGAAACATGCCGTCGTTAGTAATACTTTCGGTAGGACATAACCAAGGTTGTCAACCACCTGTGCACTACCCCTTATGCGAGAATAACGAGTACGGATCCAATATTTCCTTGCAACAGTCTATAATGGTCGGACAATTACATAAGGAAAGATTCCATACACATGACCATAATTTGCGTAGAAGAAGTGGCGGATTTAGAGCAGGCTGAGTATGCTGGAACCTAGGGCGGCAGATTTTAGGGGCGGCAAATTTGTGGCCAAATTTTTTTTTATGTTTTACAGAAATTAAAAATATTCATATTTATATACCTAAATGTTATTAGGTCCACACAAACAATTCAACATCTAATATGTTTCACCATTTAGTTAAATTTTTCTACAATTTGCGTAGTCTCGTTTGGTTGTGGCACGGGAACGAGTGACATGACCGTTCGCTAAGTGTGTCTGACCGAATTGACTGCACGAGAACAGCGCGGCGCGCCCGCCGCGGGAGCCGAAGCGGGGTCGTGCTGTTGTAGGCATACGCCACGTGGTGGCTACGAGTTCCAGATATATAGATATAGAGCGGCGGACGGCGATACAAACGGGCAAGTCCCGTTCCGTATTTACTTTTTCTGATTGTGTGCTGTAATTTTTCAAAGTGTTTCGTGGATTGTATGAATAATATCATAGAATAATATCACCAGTGCGTAGAAACTTATAGTAGGTAAGTAATCATAATATATTACAATAAATCATCCGCAACGAATCAGAAAGACGTAATTTAACTTGATAAATAGCTGTTTCGGAATCTATGCAAAGAAATTTTGATTTTTTTTTGTTATATCATACTTAATAAATTTCTTGTACTTGTGCTAGGTAATTATTCAATGTCTGAAGTCTGAACAAAGGATGTACCAGAAATAAAACTCCCAATGTAATCTTTTTTATTTCAGTTCTTGGAATCCAAGAAATTGTTAGAATGAGTGATGGGAGAAAGCGACTTAGTGGAGCTGAGTATAAAAAGGCCAAAATGAAAAAAGAAGAACAAAAACAGATTATTCGTAAAATGATAAAAATTGTCAGTATTTTTTAAAGTGGAAGTGGAAGTAGTGTTGGAAAACTAGGAACTTCAACAACATGGACTGACACAATACAATCTGGAAAAGATGAAACGGATTTGAATGCTGCGGCCCAACAACAACAGTCATCTGTTGAACCATCTACTTTTGAAAAAACGGATATTTATGTTTTTGACGTAGAGACGATAGGGGAATCATCAATAAGTATAACAATTGAAAAAGTGTATCAGAATCAGTCATTAAGAAATGACCTAGTGCAAACAACAGTAAATCTAAACAAAGATCCAGCTTAATGGGAAATCATCGATACCTTAAGGGAGATTATCGCAAGGAACGGCTTCGATCAAAACAAGTCTTGTGACTTCTCTAAAAGTGAAAAAACATGTTCTGATCAGCGTCGTTTCTTGCCAATGAGTATCTTCCAAAGAAAAATGAAAACTAAAGAAGTGAATGACCGAAATTGGCTGGTTTATTCTGAAAGTAAAAGATCTGTATATTGCGGGCCCTGTTTGGCATTCGGTCCCTTGGAGAATAAGACTCAGTTTGAGAACGAAGGATTTAATGACTGGAAAAATGCAGAACACCGAGTAGCTCAGCATGAAAACTCTGCGCATCATAAATCTAGTATCCTTAGTTTGAAAGTTAGAAGTGAGATTGATGGCTGACTTGATAATTTACTGCATGTCCAGATTGATGAAGAAATTACTTATTGGAGAAACGTTCTGAAGAGGGTTGTTGCCGTAGTGAAGCGACTGTGTTCAAGAGGCCTTGCTTTCAGAGGAAAAAATGAAAAGTTCGGTGATCCACACAACGGAAATTATTGTATGATTTTGTAACTGTTCGCTGAATTCGATCCTTTTTTAGCCAGTCATATTGAACGATTTGGGAATCAAGGATGTGGAAGTACCAGTTACTTATCAAAGACCGTTTGCGATGAGTTTACTCTCTTGATGGGTCATAAAGTCTTAAAACACATTGGAGACGAGATAAGAAGGGCGAAATATTTTTCCTTAATCATCGATTCAACACCAGATATAGCACATGTGGACCAACTTACCCTCGTCATTAGATACGTTTTGGAAACAGGCGAACCGTGTGAAAGATTTCTCAAGTTTTTGCCCTCAGTGGGACATAAAGCTGAAGAAATGTTTGCTGCCATTATTTCGGAACTCAAAACACTGGGCATAAATATTTAAGACTGCCGTGGACAATTATATGATAATGCCGCGAACATGTCTGGTGTGTACAATGGCTTGCAGGCTCAAATTCAAAGCCAAGCACCTTTAGCTTTTTTCGTTCCTTGTTCTGCCCACTCTTTAAATTTAGTGGCAACTGGGGCTGCTGAATCTTGCACAGAAGATTGTCGCATTTCTTCACGTTGCTTCAAGAAATCTACGTTTTTTTTTTGGTAAGTTCGACACAGCGCTGGCAAAAATTAATGACTGAAATCGGGAAAGGGAAAACGCTAGAGATAGTCAATCTGACACGTTGATCAGCTAAAGAGGACGCATGTAGAATTTTGAGAGATTGTTGTCACGAAGTCCTTAAAACTTTGGAATCAATCAAGGATGATTGTACCGAAAAGCCTGTAACGCAAAAAGAAGCGACGGGAATACTTTTGAATTTAGAAAAACTGGAAACGGCGGTAATGGTTGTTGTGTGAAATGTTTTTTTGGAAAGAATAAACAAAGGGAATGTTCAAATTCAGACTTCTACCGTAGATTTGATCACTGTTGCCGATCTTTACGAACCTCTTTGCAAGTTTTTCGTAGCTGAACGAGAAAATTTTAAGTATTTCGAACAAAAGGCGATGGAATTAAGCGTGTCGAAGCAGTATGACAAAGACATGGGAAAAAAACAACCAAAAGGAAAAAAAAAATATGATGAAACACCCGATGAAGAAATGAGAATGACAGTATTAACACATTTCTCGTCCTTGTCGATAGACTTGTATCCGAATTAGAAAAACGGCAGGAGGCCTACAACAGGTTCAATGAAAAGTTTTCATTTCTGACCAAAATGAGTGAATTGTCATCATAAACCCTTACGGTAAAAAGCCCTTTTCTTGGAATAAATGTATCCTAATGATTTAGAGACTGACTTAATTCAAGAATGCATATATTTTCAATGCCACCTTTCTTCTGAAATAATTTTGGTAAAACCAGATTCTGGATCATTGAAAAGTCTATCTTCGTTCCTGCAAAAACGGAATTTGCAAAACATGTATCCAAACTTGGATATAACAGTTCGCATGGCTCTATGTACACCAGCGACAAATTGTTCGGGTGAGAGAAGCTTTTCGTGCATAAAACGGGTGAAAAATTATCTGAGATCTATCTTAAGCCAAGAAAAGCTAAACGCCTTAGCTCTTTTGTGCATAGAGTCAGAACTAATGAACAAGAATTCATACGACGATATAATTGATGATTTTGCCGATATAAAATCGTGCAAAAACGTATTGTAAAACTTTCATTAGTTAATTAGTTGAATTTCATCGACATCATCAGCCAGATTGCTAACAGATAATTAAATATATTGTTTTTAAACTGTAAGTAAGCGCAATAAAAAAATTTTTAATTACGTTTACCGAATGTACATTATTGTGTAAGTAGTATTGAGGCATACCTTACCCCGCCTTATTAGTAGTACATGATTGAGCTATTATTAGCTCAGAAATATACCTAAAAACTATTTCTTGTGCAATCTTAACTAAATCGTTGGGTTGTAAAAATAATCTAGAAACTGACACATCGATCCCCTAGTTCTCAATCATACTAATTACGGGAAAAAGGTGGTGTAATTAGGACGATAGTGCACAAATCATAAAGTTACAATTTCATTGACAAAAAAATTGTAATTAATATGATTGTGAACTAGGGTATCCAATTGTAGAGGTCGGTAGGGGCGGCAAAATTTGAATAGCTTACTGGCGGCAAATGTATAAATCCGCAAATGCGTAGAAGAGAAAGCGTCAAGAATAAGTCTGAGGCAAACATTCTGTAGAGTTTCCATTTAGTTCACCAAAAGGAGTGGCAGCTGACCGGCAATCGGAATACAGTAATGTAAAACACATCGAATGGTAGAGACATAAAAAGAACGTAGAGCAAAAAAGCTAGAACCCCAACGACAATGGGAGAGAGCCTTTAAAATATTAATTCTTTTGCGACAATTGGTAATAGTGTCTTCAACATGGGTAGTCCATCCACCATGGGTCTCTAAAAAGATACCGAAATACCGTACCTTTGTCACACAGGGAAGAAGATAACCTCTGATGGTTGGGGAAGGAAGGGGTGACTGGGACAGTTTACGCGTAAAATACAGGGCGCGACTCTTATCCACAGAAATATTAAAAATTTGATCATCTAACCAAAGTGACAAAAAATCAATGGCTGTAGTCATAGAAGTACAAGTTTTTCATATTATATACATTCAACCCAAAGCATAATATCATCAGCATATTGAATAGAACGAACATGGGAACCCAGGTGAAATATGATGTCTTGAGTATATAAGATAAATAGCAAGGGACTAAGGGTACTACCTTGAAACAAACCATTAACATTTTGTCATAAAGAAGTTTAAGATTAACATTATCAAAGGCCGATTCCAAGTCTAAAAACACAGTACCCAAGACATTCCGGTGAGCATAAGCATCCCGAATACGTGAAAACAATACAGCAATAGCATCCAGGGTACTAATACAAGAACGAAAAACCAAGTTGTTCTGGACGAAGTAAGCAATTATATTCTAACCACCAATTAAGTCTGTGTTTCACCAATTTCACAAAAACTTTCGCCAAACAAGAATGCAGAGCAATCGAACGATAAGACTCTGCTGATAGAGGAGATTTGCCAGGTTTCAAAATCGGGACTATTTCAAAATCTCTCCACACATCAGGGATACAACCATAACATAACACTTTATCATAGAATTGAGCTAACCAACGAGAGTGGAGCGAAGAATGTGCTTAAGGAGACCATAAGATATGTAAATCAAACCAGGTGTGGTATTACCTGCAGCGTACAAACAATGGCTTAATTCTCACCTGTAAATGCCCGGTAAAAAAAACCTGATGATCACGTGAAGCCGCATGAGAGGCAACTGCAGGAAAATAGAAGGTACCATCCTCCGGGACGGTATCATGGGCGATGCGATCCATGAAAGCATGGACAAGGGAGAGGTAAATATCCTGGGAATGCTGCCCCTCTTTACTAGTGCGAAAGGCTTTAAATTTACCCCATAATGTACGAGAGGGAGTAGTACGAGAAAGTGAAGCACAAAAAGTATACCAGCTAATCTTTTTACATTCAGACCACTACTTTTGCGCCTCTGCTTGGCATTTATTAAGATGCAGAAAATTTGCCAATGAAGCCTGGCATGTATATTGGTGAAGTGCATTAAAACAATGGCGTTTAACCTCGTCACATTGTCCATCCCACCAAGTGGAACCATGTTTCCGATCACCAATACGAAAAGGACGAAAAGGCATAGAACTTTTAGCGGATTCCAAAAGAGATATATAGAAGACATCGTAAACCATGTTAATATTAAAAGTTGTAATCGGAGGGAAATGTGTTGTTGCTTCCGACATTAAGGAAGAGAATTTGCACCAATCAGCCCGATTATATAACAATCGGTATCGACGAAACATTGAGGAAGGAGATGGATGAGTTAGTGAAGAAGTGAGGATAATCGGAAAATTATCACTACCCCATGTATCATTATGCACCGACCAGGTTAAGAGCTGGAAAGACTAGCAGAAACAAAATTTAAATCAATTGCAGTTGAGTGGAAATGTGGAGGCCCATGCCATATAGGTTGTGTACCATTCAGTAAAGTAAAATATAATGTTAGTAAAAATTCTGCGCAATGGTGACCAGAAACATCCTCGAAAGGATTACCTTACAAACTATGGAGGTAATTGAAATCACCACCTACAATTACAGGATGTGGAAACTGGGAAAAGAAAGACACCCAATCGTGTTCTGAACATCGAAACTTGGGATGAACATATATCGAGCCGATTGTGATATTGTAGCAGCCGAGAGTCGACCAAATCGCCACCGCATCAACACCAGGGAAACTGTCAGGATAAGTAATATTATAAATCTCACCAGCATGTGTATTCCTTAAATATATAGCCGTCTCTCTGTCATCCTTAGGGGAGACGAAAGACTGAAAGGATGCGATATATGTATATGCACCATTTATAAAATTGATGTTTAAATCTCCATACTGGTAAGCCTCGGAGTTTAAGAAAATGTTAACATTCTTAATATTTACACGATCAAATTTCGAACAGTCCATATTGATGGCAATGTGTTTGCCTATCTGAAATGCGACTACTATATAGCGTGGTTTTCATTCGTGAAACTAGTTATAACATTCCAATTTACGCTCACGGAGCGTGGTACGCTCGGGTAAATCTCTAAACTCCACGTACGAAACGCAATATCGACGTTTCTTCATTTCTCAGCATATTTAAAAAATGTCACATGCTCTGTCATATTTACCTGTACATGGGGCAGTAACCAGTCAATAGAACGTATCACCAACACTGCGGCTTCTGGTGCTGTGCCATTGTCCAGGAGTGCGTTTACTTGCGTGTTGACTATGAGGATAACTAGCTTTTGCTTTGAACTAATAATTACATGCTTATAGTCCTCGGCGAACCCTAACAGCATGGCTAGTGGAATACATACTTCAAATTTACCGTTAGCATAGACAGGGACCTTAAAGTCGTCTTCGATCCCCCACCTTGTTATTTTGGCCGCCAGCAGTTGGTTATGCGTGAATGACAGATAATTATTTATGGTGGCTGTGATTCCAAGATCTCTCGGAGCATCTGCTTCACACCTGTTCAGTTTGTATGCGATTCTACTTATCATGTGTAGCAGACCGTTTCTAATGATTTTTGCTGTCGTGGATAGGGCATTACCTGCATTTGTTAGAGTTCCTCGGAACCGCAAATATAATTTACACAGGGCGGTGTATATGTCTTGGTTTTGCACCAGGATCCGAACCTCGGACGAGGGTATGTATGGGCCTGGTAGATAGGGCGCGTAAGTGTGGATTTCCGCTTTGGTCATTGTGTCTTCGAACCCTGCCGGCTCTGCTACAATTAATATTTCCATGTCCATACTTGCTGTTGATCGTCAGACCCAATATTCTAAGGAAACAAACGTTTTCATATGTTAGTGCTCTGCGTGCTTGACTCATACTGACTTTTGGTTTGGCATTGTAAGCGTATTTTATTGCTTTTGTATGCACATGCTTAAATTTCAGTCCCATCTTTCCTTAAATGTAAGAGTACTGTTATCTCCTCGCCTCTGAAATTAATCAAACGACTGTCTTGGTCCACGATAGAGTCAATAACTTCCTGTACATTCTCCATCACAACTGGAACATAAATGGGTGTCTTCGGAACGTTCACAAGCTTAAAGCCTGGTGGCACCATCGCGGAAAATTCGTGCAGTACCTGACTAGGCTTGCCGTTGAGATACGATCCACTAACCAAATTACAGTTTATTCTTATAACGTTCATGGGGAAGATGTTAACTGGTAGGGTCGATTCGTGTGTTTTATTCACCTGGTGTTTTACGTTCTCAAACCTTAGCACGAAGGCGAGTGTATCGCTTTGCCTGATGTCTATCTGCGCAGCACAATACATTTCGCTGTGTAGCGTATTTGCATTACCGAGCAGCACCAACGTCATGTCCGACCCCAGCACCTGCTTAAGGTACTAGCCTATATCTTCGATCTCATATGCACCTGTGTGTTTACGTACCTCCCCCCCTCTCTTAACAAAATTTAACGAAACATACAATTTAGTTCATCTGTGTTCGGTACTGAGAAGTAAGCTTGAAAATCTATCACTGCCACAGACCACACATCATTCAGGTTGAGTGGGGGGAAGTGCACAGAATTATTTTCCGTGATATTGCCCGACACAATCAGGGTTACAGACTTGACTGATGCTTACACCTAGTGTATCCCTGTTAAGTATACATCTACCTTACAAGGAAGCGCAGACATAGGTGTCCAAAGTCCCATTCCTGTGGCTGTTGCTCTGCCTTGTGATTATAATATATTCGCGACCCTCTCAAATAAGTTTTCATTTTCCGCAGGGTCCTTAAGTTACCATAACTCTCAAAGTATTCGACCATTTTGTCATTATTTTTATATGCTGTCCAATGAGTTCCCAGCATGGTGCTTCTATCTTAGGTTTACTATCCCACACTCTACCCACCACATGCGGTGCGGCAGGTGATCATGCATGAACACGCCTCGGAAATTGACGATTTTTAATTTTCGTGCAAACTTTCGAATGTAAATGTTAGTGAGTGGTCGATTAGGTTGGGTCCTTATGAGCGCTTCATTCCCGGCATACTAAATTCTCTTGCCACCACTGCCGGCTACTGGCCGGTAAGGATGGAGATACAGTCCGCCACCATGTTTTTTACCTATGGCAAGCGCCTCCATATTCCTATTATGTCACAATGTCTCTGATACCAGTTTGTTTGCCTCCTTCGCCATGTTCACCGCTCTTGCAATACCACTCGCATCGCCGATAAGACTGCCGAGAATGTCTAGCAGCGGTAAAATGAATGGTAAAATGCCTCCACGCTTCCCTACTACTTTGCGTGGTTTCCTACATCTGTCAGTGCGCTTCTTCTTCATCCTTCCAACAAACTTCAAACCCATTCCCCTCTTGACTTTAGTTTTCATAATTTTGGACACTCTCTATGCAGCTAAATGTTCGCCGAGTTAGGACTTGGGTGAACCAACTATTGACTTGGCTTTATCTGCAAGAATGTTGTCGGTCACCGCCTATCTTCCAACTTGCTACTGGTCGTGTAGGCAATATTGTGTACCTTGCATGCGTAGTCCAACGAATTGACAGGAACATCACCTCGCCTTAATCTTCGTGCTAGTCGCGTACCTGGACTGCAATATTTATAACCTGGAATGTGTGTCTGGAAAAGGAGGTTATTTATCAACGTATTTAACAGACCACGTCCTCTCTTGATCTTACTCTGACAGCGCATTACGGTATACTAACACATATATTTATCATCTGATATACTTTATATGTTTTGTGACCGACCACTTTGCCAGGACTCGAACCTGGACATTATTAGAGGTAGTGCCACACACACATACACAAATATGTATTTCTAGTTAGGGACATCCCCAGCCGACTTGTCCCTGTGAGGGTGATGTTTTTCATGCCGTCCCTGCCAGAACGCCTTGGCAAAGATTTTGTCCGCGTGTTGACCACACACACACAGCTTAACTGGAAAACAGCCCGAGGGTGAGCGGGCAGCGTCCGGAGGTCACAACTTTCTCCTCCATGTCTGCCTGTCATGACATGAAAACACGCTCCCAGGCTTTCCGTCCGACCTAACTCCGTGCGAGACCGGCCAGGTGGGAATCGAGAACATATAACACTTACACGATGCATGTAGGAATACCAATAATGTAAACCCCATTCAATGACTAAGAATAAATTTATTTGCTTAAAATCACATTCAATTACAGTACATACAATCACAACTCTTGCAGAAAAAAAAATCACACATCAGCAAGTGCAGGTTTGAGGACCCAACCATTAAGGCGAGGGTGAAATCCTGCCCACTTAACGAATATGCAATTACCCTTGCAATGTAACACTTTCTCGACCGAATAGGTGTCCGAAAACTGCGTTGCCATAATCTCTTGATAGTAAAATCCTCCTTTCAGCTTGTCACCATTCAGATCTACGAGTTCATAGGTCTTCGGTTCGCAATAGCGAATCTTGTAAACCCGATAAACCTCCACGGACCAATTCGGTGTGTAAGATTTCGCAAAAGTAGATTTGAAGTGTGAAATACAAACATAGTAACCAATCTTCGCTTTAGCCTTGCGCCGATCCAATCAGTTCACACTTTTAAACACAGTCGTCAGCAAAGAATCATCTTTAACGTCCACCAGCCGCATGAGAATGGTCTGGTGCATTCGGTCGTTGTAGTCGGAAAGCAGACGAGGTAGAATATTCAGCCAAACGTAACAACCTTGTGACGAAAACTCACGTCACATAACAGTCCTTTTTTATCACCATGCGTACTGTTGTGACGATTCTTATTCGCATCCATTATTGAACATAAGGCCATATTGTAGAATTCTCTGCCAAGATCGGTCTGCATATTTTTAGGCGGTCCCTTATCTTGTAAAACTGTCTTCATTGCGTTAGCAACGCCAGTCTCACTTTTCTGCCGAAAGGGTAAATCCCAAGTATATAGCTGAAAAAATTTTATTACAGTGAGCATTTATCTATAGCCCTTATTGACAGAAGCATACGGAATAATTTCCACCAGGTCAGCTTGATACAATTCACGAAGTCCAAAAAACGAGTACTTTTCGCCTGCGATAATTGCCACTTGCAGGCCGGTGAAGCTCAGAGGCGATCTGTGCATGAGACATTGTCATTACACGTATCCATCTTCCCTCAATTCTTCCACAGTATTCACAATCTCATTCGTGTGTGAATGATTGCAAGCCTGTTGAGACACGACGAACAGCCGTAGACGTAATACAAGCTCATTCACATCGTCCCAGAACACATACTCGAGCTGACTGCCCCCATCAAGCTTCGAAGCCAGTCCCGAGTCGCTAGCTATGCCGACGTACGGAAACAGCTCGGCAACAATGTCGAATTTCGGATATGTCTCATACTAATATGTGTTGCTGGTTGCATCTTTGTCAGTCAAATGTGCACTCGTGAGGCTAAGTAATCTCTTGTATTGATGAAGTGCCTCTCGCGTGAACTCGCCAGGACGTCGTTTAAACAACAGCTCGAAGAAGTCCAGAGACGCGCATATTGCTTCATTGTCAACCTATATAAAATCATCGGGTAGAAAAAAAATTTGCTTCTTCCCCAAGTACCATTTCTTATTGTGTCTGTAAACACCATACATGCTATCATTAAACCTCGTCGTTTTTCAAAGAGAGATAAATATGAACAGTGGCCGAGCATAATTGAGAACTGTCCTTTTTGCATTTCCATGTATCTAAAGACAAATCATCATCATCATCGACATCCAACAGTATCATCTGGAAGTATCTTGAGTTCGATGGCCGGTTCAGTCTTCACGCCGACAGGGGGGACAGTTTGCCTCTGTAGATTATCCAACCGAGATGTGAGCGGACGGAATGCCTGTTCAAATACAGCATAAAGCTCCATACATGTGTGCTTGCCCAGTGGAAACTTATCATGCACACTTGCAATGACACAATGTAAATACTCGACGGCAGCAGACATTATACTAAAAAAATAAGTGAAAAGTTCATCCTATATATAAATGGCTCTACGTACATCAGATTGACAATTTTATTTTCAAACGTATTGAGTTGCTGGAGGATTGCAGTACACACATGCTGGCAATGTGTACATTTTTAATCGTCGATGTGCAGGTCATTTAAATAACGAACAGTCCTATGTCGTATAAGTTCTTCAATGTCCGTGAGTCTTGTACTCAAAACTTGGTTACGACTATCAAGTTCCTCGAACATATGAGTAAGAAGTTTATTAGTCATTCCTTCGAATACAGAGCTGAGTTTCGTTTCCAAGCTGCTGCTCACACTCTATAGCTGTGTACATAATGTGTTCGGTGTGCCCGCATCTCCGTTCGACACATTAAGGTGTTCGACTAGTTTAGTAGAAAGGTCGCATAACCTTAACGTAGAACTGTCCGAGCTTTATCTCCATGGCAGTGAGCTTGGCTTCCATAACAGCTAGCTTGCCGGCACCCTCGTTCGCCACACGAAGGTGATCCTTCAACGTAGCTGCCAGGGTAGTAAGAGCTCTGTAGTCAACATGTTCACCCAAGTCAAGGAGTTGTGCCTCCATGGCAGGAAGTTTGCTTCCTAGCACGCTCCACACATCGTCAGTCAAAGTCTAAAATGTGTATTCAACGTAGCAGACATAGTACGGACAGCGTCGAGGTTCGATTCCAGCTTCTTACTTATTGAGGCTAGCACGACATCACTCCCAGTCTTGGCATTAAGATGATCGTCTAGTTTAGCAGCGAAACTGGCAAGAACTCGAGCACCAACATCAGCAATTTTCTTCTCCATAGCTGACATCTTGCCAGCTAAAGCGTTGAGTTTCTGTACATCTTTAAATAATTTGTAAAGCTGAGCCTCCATCTTTGTAGACAGCTCATTCGTGTTGCTGAACAGTCGTCCTTCCACCGCTTCAAGTGCATCTCTGGAAGCAAAAGTAGTCAGTTGAGACACATGTTCGTTCAATGTACCAAGCCGCAAATCCATGCTAGTAATCAGTATATTGGTTACGAAGAGACGACCTTCCACAGTGGCGAGCTTCCCACCCAAGGCAGACAGTTTCTTAACGTCTCCAGCCAATGGGCGTAATTCAGTTGTCATGGTTTTATGAACTCTGCTGGCTATTCGCTTGCCCACACCACTCAGTGCAGTCTATAAAGCAGCGATCCGAGCCATACCAGACAATAACATGCGAAGATGCTTCTCAATGCCGGCCTGAAGCGTCGCCACCGGTCGCAACGCTTCCGAAGTAATGCTGCGGACAAATGATACATTCGAAGCATCACTGTAATGTTTCGCCCCGCCGAGATTCTTGGCTCGTTTCCCTCTGAAACTGCTGTTCCCGTCGATAGTAGATGTAATACAGCTGTCCGGCGCACACTTCAGGCCACTATGGCTGAACTTGGATATGACGTAGCTCATAGTTCACTGATGATTGATAATGAACTGATCGAAACCATTGGAATCCTCCAGAAGGCTGAGAAGCACACACATCTTGCCACAGTTGCTCGGCCCGCCACGATACCCCGCACAGTGCTATGTAGTTACTTATTGTGACGTGATCTACAGATGTCAGTTTCTTCATCGACGTCGCTGTGCGGACAGCAAGCGTGGTGGACTGTGGCACAATCTCCATTGAACTGATATGTAAATGATTAAACCACGATACTTATGTCAATCATGAACATCCAAGTTCGGGTGATGTGGTCGGCCACATAGTCATAGAAAAGCGCATGTTTGTGTGTGTGAAATGTGCATGTGTGTGGCATTGGGAGCTCCTATGATCGGGGAACTGTCAGTGGGGGAGTTTCGCATAGTCAATCAGTGAGTATAGAGGTATTAGTAGCATTTAACAGCACACAGAGAAAAAATCTTGCCAGGGTGTTGTGGAAGGGATGACATGGAGATTACATGTTGTGGGATACTTGCTAGCAACACTACCACCACTGGCTGGTGGCATCATGATGGGGACGCGCCTAGCTAGGGAGCATGGCATACAAGTTCTAGTAGGAAAGTATTACTTAGTATTCTAATTTAACAGCACACATAGAAAACTATGCTGGGGCGTCATGGCAGGAATGACTCGCAGGGACAAGTCGTCGTGGAGTTGTGACGGGGATGCCCCTATCATATGAATGACATAGGGTACTAGCTATCAACATGGCCACCGCTAGCTGGATGGCATCATGCCGGGGATGTCCCTAGCTAGGGAGCATGATGTAAAATTTTTATTAGGAAAGAATTACTTAGTATTCTAATTTAGCAGCACACTGAGAAAACTACACCGAGGCATTGTGGTAGGGATCTGAGGTCGGGGCATCGTCATAGGGATCCTCCATGCTATTGGCTGACAAAATGGCCACAATGAGCATGTGGCATATGGAGAAAACCTCCCGGGGCATCATAGCAGGGATCTGGGGTCGAGGCATCGTCGCGGGGACGAGAATACCTCGACAGGGCATTGTGGCAGGTATCTGGGTCGGGGCATCGTCATGGAGACGAGCATACCGGCTACCAAAATGGCCATAATGGAATGTTAGCAAAATTTATTTTTTGAATAAAAAAATAAATTTGAAAATTAAAATAATTTAAAAAATAATAATAAAAAATAATAATAAAAAAATTAAAAAAATTAAACAAATTTCAGAACATAAAAAAAATTTTCCGTTTTAAAAATTTTGAAAAATTTGTCCCTTGTCTCCATATCAAAGCTGTGTTTCTGAATGCCATATTTCTAACTACTACCATGTGGCCTAGGTATTGAAGACATGTTTTCCCTATATGACAGTATCCATTGGCACATGTTAATCTATTGATAGCCAGTCGGTCAACGGCGAGGGGTAGGAGTTGTACGAGTTCTTCCCACATTTTTGACCAGATCACAACATCGTCTAGATATACGATCGTACACTCCCTTATCTGATCATCCAGTATGCGGACCATCATGCTCTGGAAGGTTGAAGGGTCTCATTTGAGCCCAAAGGACATGACGCAAAATTGAAAATGGTGGCCATCGGGGGTCGAGAAAACGGTCTTGTGACTCTCTTTGAGTCGTACTGGTACTTGCCAACAGCCGCTTCTCAGGTCAAGGGAAGATAAAATCTTGGCGTCCACTAACATGTTTAGTGCGAAGTTCACACTGATTAAGGGTCGGGAAGCAATTTCGGTCACTTGGTTGAGAGCTCGGAAAATTATATAGAACATTTCAAATCCCCCAGCCTTGCTGCTCTACACCTTATTAAATATGCACATAGCATGCATTTATTCTGCGATTTCTTCGCAATCCTCTAAAGGCGAATTTCAACTATTATTTGCCAATCGGCGATACATTCTATAGGATAGGAATCAAGTGTTAGAATGTGTAGTAACACATTCTAATACTTTAATCCTATCATAGTTACACAGATCTCTCTTGGGACACCACAGGCACTCGGTTGTATCAGTCGGTATTGGGTCATGACCCATTCCCAAGTGAACAATGCGGACACGCATCGTGACACACGATATTCGCGTTCTGCAGGCTGCACTGGTTCTGCGACTGTGGGTAGATGATGTGATGACAGTGGTCATGCCAGACCATGCAGGAGTGGAGTAATATATTCGTAGTAGAAGAAATGTACAAATAGTATATAATTCACAGGTGTTGTGTACAAACAGTTGATGTATATCGCTAGGAAACATTTATTGAAAAATGATGCACAGAGACAGGAAACAAATGTGCAACTACTTTGGTTTATGTGATGGTTGTATGCTGGAAGAGCGTGCGATTTCAGTGTAATTTGACTGTGCGGAGGTTTATGATTTACTGGAGCTATTAAGTGTGTTTCCTTGTAATTCAATCAGCTTGACTTGTCAAATGAAAGTATTGTACGAAAATATATGTGTTCCTGTGAAAATATGCCCATTTGAAGTGTTACATTATAATAACTGTGCGGAAATATAAGTGACTGTGGATTTTCGACAAATTTAATAGATGTTAACGTGTCCTATACGTGCTTTATTTGCAATAAAATACCAAGGAGCTATATATGTTGTTTTTATGGGTGGATAATATAATAAATGTGGAGTTTTCACTTGTAAGGATATATAGTTTAGTGAATTGTGTACTGTGTAGTATTGAATGTGAGTAAGGCAATTGAAGGGCTTACTTACTTTTGCCACCAGCCATGAAAAATGCAGCACACATAACCAAATGGAACCTTACTTAACGATAGGCGAATCACAGGGGGTTAATGAATAGCCACGAGCTTACTTATTATGCTTTTCGAATAACACTATCTCGTTCCGGCACACTCTCTTTCTGTAATCATACATCATGAATTTGGTTGACTTAGGTTAGGTCATCTTGCATTTTACATGGTTAAGGAGTGTACATTGCATTTAATCTAAATTTTTATTCTTTGTGTGTTTATCACACTATTTTTCTCATATTTATAGCACACTTCACCATTGCATTTGTTAGCTTGTACTGCGAAATCGTGTTAACCTTAGTAAATTCATGTTCAGAGCGATTATTTACTTTGATTTAACCTAGTTAAGCAACCCAGATGATATGAAATTTACATACATTTTACGTTGTTTCCTGCGCAATTTCCCTAATCTGGTTTTCCGTGCCCCCTAACGCCCTATTTTAGTATCTACTGAGAATGTATTTAGGCTCCCTATTTAATTGGGTTTCTTTGTAATTAGAAAACTCGATTCACAATATTTACCGTGCAAATTTATTTAGTTTAGGAAAAAGCCCCTATTCTATATAAATGAAATGTTACTCTACTACACATGCGTCTTTATTGGACATTGGCAGCGAAAATATGTTTTTGCAAGACTATTCTTTTTACCCAGCACAAAACTGCACATGACTACACTTTATTACACTCCACTGTACTGCACTAGACGAAACAATGTTTATAAAAAAAATCAACATCAGCATGAATGTAATAAGGTGGTATTTCCCGCAATGTTTGATTCCCCTAAAACTAGGGGATCCACAGTTTTCATTGTTTTGTGCACAGCTATTTGTTCGTAGAGTAGTTGTTCGTTGATAGTCACCGGAGGAGAGTGGTTAAGCTTCACATTTATAAAGATATTGAAATGGCATTACTTCCAGGCATTTTCGTGCTGATTATTTGTTGTGTTAAAGGACACACTGCGGCGCCTTCTGTTGTAAATACAGGTAAGCATGAAGTTGCAAGTTTTAACCCAGGCGAAAAGCTTCTGCACGTTGAGTATAGTGTGAAGTTCTATGTGGGATGGGAATCCCTTGGCATGTTGCCTGTGCGTGCTAGGTCCCCGCCAAGAGCGCATGAAAGTTGTGCCGCTACTTCCAATAGGAGTTCAAGCTAGGTGCGTGCATTTTCTCTACGTCTTTGCCTTGGTATTCAACTGTTCATTACAATACCGATCTCGGTAACACACAAAGGGATGATGGTGTAATTATTAAGTTTAGGGGCCTTTCTTTAAAAAAAAAACAAAAAATTACGGAAGATGGTATATTTCCACTCTACTAATGATGCAAAACACGAATATACGAGGGGCATTAACGTACGACTTATTTCTTAATATGTGCCCACCTAACCTAACAGAACCTAACCCCACGATGGGTGTATCACTATTTTACATTTTTCAACTAACCAAGGATTGTAGGGTTATACACTAACCTAGGTTTTGGGTAGAGTAGGAAAAGACCCTAATTTTGTTTTTTTTTTTTTTTTTTTTTTTTTTTTTTTTTTTTTTTTTTTTTTTAGAAAAACCCTTGTTCCCGACATAGCTACAGACATTAGCATTAGATAGATATTTAATTCATTACATTTATTTGTAATTATCCAGTATGTATATCAGCATTTAACATATACATAATTAAATAAACTTCCAACTGAGAATTAAAAATGCAAGTAGGTAAAACACAGTCAATAAATGTGAGTTATTACGTCGTAAGGTCAGAATCAATTTTTAAATATGTAATGAACCAACATAGTTACAAATGACATACTACAAATGTCAATCTGACGCAGCCACATTAGAATGAAGATTCACATTATCTCGCGGGTAGTTAATCTCACATATATTGAACAATAGCACTGTGTTACACTAGCATTCTGTTTATTACGAGCCAGCACCTAAGTCAAGCGCTTCACCATATGGTGTTTGTTATAATCAAATGTAAGTTTTGTTGGGCTTCAACAAAAATAATATGAGCACACACAAATTGTGAGCATTAAAAATAACAAGCAAACATTTTGATGGATAGTTTATTGTGCCATTTGAAAATGTAGTTCTTCCAGTTCGTATAAGAAAATAGCTATTTGTGTGTTTGTGCGCTGTTCATTCTCCTCCACCTCCTCTGTGCAGTTCTCCAAGAGTAAGCAATGCATCGGTAAGCTCACACATTAAACATATTTATTGATTGCTTACAAACTCACACTAGTTAAACTTGTGTGAGTTTTATGTAAAATGAGATTTCTGTTAATACAGCCGTTAGTTGTCAAACTCCTCCGAACAGCTTCTCGGCAGCTGAGGGATGTCTTGGTTTCAGTCTGATCATATCACATGCAACAACTCAAAAATTTCCAGCTACAAAAATGTAATAATTTTTAACGCAACTGCTCTTAAGTGGGTTTGTAATTTACGGCTAATGAAAATAATACCAAAATCTTTTTGAAAGTGAATGCATGCGTTTAGTTTGGTCTGTTAATAGTTGTCAAGTACGTTGACATAAGGTAAAAAGTACGCAGTCGTATAGAACCTTAGCTTTCAAAACTCGAGAACATAGTCAATTCTAGGTAATAATTACAAATTATAAGCGCACTGGTTGGATGTTTCTGAATGTAATTATCAGTGTTGTGTTGTATTTGTCATCATGGTATTGGAAGATATATTTAACTATCGCAACTTACAGTGAACTGCACTGCACCACTTTGACTGCATACTGAAGTACGAACATTTATCAGGACTTCCTGTAAGTTGGTTTCCAAGTGTAAAGAAAAAGTATGGGAGAGAAAAATAGAAAATATTCATTCAATCTTTCTAAAATGCAGTAAAAGATCTGTCATATTCCATGTACAGGTATTTTCCTGCAAATTTTCATCAAGACGTTTAATAAGCCATAAATAAATTGCTTTTTAATCACACAATACTTGTTTCTATGTATACTAAGACATATTATTTCAAATATTTAAACTAATACTAAGTTGACATGATTTAAAATGTAGGAAATCCTTATTTGTTTGTAAATAATGTTCCATTTTGTTTATGATCTTACTATGGTTATTTGTGTGTACATACAAACATATGTGTATATACACATAAATAATAATGGTAACATAATTGTGGTATTAAGAATAAATTATTAATTACATGGTGAAACTGACAGAATAGGTTGGCTTGGGTCACTTCCTTAAACTCATAGTTTTGTAAAAATTATAGCATCAATTATCATAATAACCGCCTGGTAGAAAAATCAACATGTCCAACACACAGTGCAGTAGATCAGAAACGACGATTCCTTAAGAAGCTTATGAAAATGTAACAATCGCACATTGAACTTTTATCTTTCTCTGCGCCATATTCTTGTGTGAAACCCCACTGGAGCTAAACAAATGGTGACTTGTCATCAAACTCCATTATTGGAAAAACTAACGGTGTCTTCCAATGGCTTCCAATAGACTGCGCACCGAGTGTACCCCAAAAACAAGAAAAGTGTAAGTATCACGTGACTGCCCGAAGCGAGCGTGGTTTGTCATTGCACTGACAATTGAAAGTCGTCTTTTGAGTGGAAAACAGTGTTGTTTACGTAATAAACATGAGCGATGAAACTAACCTCATCTTCCTGGTACTGATGTACCACTGCATCAATATATCTCACTATTTTGGATTTCTATTTTACTAACATTCTTTTCACAAGAAACACCATCATTTCTTCTTCTGAATGTCATCCGAAAATTGTAAATTTTGAGAAATCGCAGGTAATTTTGTCTTGTTTATAACAGTGGATGCCGCCATATTGCACTGACTACAGAGCCAGCGCAGGAAATATTGCACTCAGTTCAGTGCAAAACAACAATTGGAAAATGAAAAGCGACTGCACTCTGTACGAGTTCCGGTAGTTGGGAGATGCGGCACCCGGAGGGTGCGCACCGAGTGCAGTCCAGTGCAGTCATTGGAAGACGCTGTCAGTTAATTCTTGTAAATTTGCATACAATTTTTTTACCCAATAAATGTTTGATATTTCTTAGTTAGAGTATCCATGTCATAATTAATGAACCTGTCACTTTGGCAATAAAGTGTCAGCCGAGTAGTTTGTTGGAAAACTGCTTACATAATTTATGGACAGTGTTTGCTGCTTGGACATCAAACATTTCTTTCAGAATACTCGTAAGGGACAGCTGGTAATGCATTTTCTTTAAGCGGGAAGACTTGTTTAATATCTGTTGCAGATCGACACTACGGAATGTTTTTGTCAGCTTTAATTTGCAGACGTGCAAGTCACGTGCCAGTTATCTGGGCCGCTGTAAATTTTCAGTGCCCAGTTTTCTTGTAAAACAGATGATTGAGGATTATTCACCAATGTGAACTTGTCAGAAGTGACGTAGAAAAAACACTGGTAAACCGTAGTAAAATTATTAATTAATCTGTGGAAACATTACACTGCAACATGGTCGTATCTGCAACACTAGTTTGATTATTCAGTGATGGGGCGTTGAGACTGGCGAGCTTCCACGCACAAAAGCAGCTGCAGACAGATGTGAGTGTTTGTCCTTATTGTACATTGTAGCATGTTTTCATAACATTCTCGTAGGATTACCTGTCTGTAAGGAGTCACAGTTTTTGTTACAATAATAATAAAACTTGCAGTTAGCTGTGGCCCGGTGGCAAGCACACCGTCCCTCTACTCTCTCCAGGCCTTTCCTAAACTTACTAACTGCTCTTGCACTCACCAGCTCTACTTGTAATGCATTCCACTTCCTCACCCACCTCGCCTCACGGAGTACTTTCTCCGCTCCGTACCCTCGGACACCTCCCACTGTTGCCGTCTCTCCCTGTGTGCAGCCCCTTGCCTTTGTTAGCCGTGCACCCTCTCTCCCCGTTCTCCTACACTCTTCACCATCCTGTACGTTGTACAATCTTCCCACTGCAGCCCACCATAGTGTGTGTGTGGTGTTGGCTTCCAGTCAGCTGTTACAATCTTTGTTCTAAACTTAACTCACAACTACCTTATTTTTCATTAAGAACCCAACTATGCTTTTGCATCACAAAAATAAGTGTAAAATGAGTCTGAAAAACTCCATGATGTCTAGCGAATAATATAGTGACGATAGGTTTTGCAGTGTTTTTGAACCTTTGTTCAGTTACACATTTTACATGCATGCCTCAAAGTTCCATCTTAAATAGTTTATATAATATTTAAAATGAAATGGGGAATGAGGTGTAATTTGTATCGCCCAAGGTTGTCACTTTATGCGTCATATAGGCCTGAATGTTTTACCTTATTGCATCGTGATGAACTGGCAGCCAAAGTTTTTCAGTCAAATTCAAATATGCCCAGTATAACTTAGTGTGCGCACATGCATGTGTGTTCATGGTGTACATGAAATAATGCAATTGCAGTCTCATACATTCTTTTCATAAAAGTAATTTAGTTTTACTTCTTTAATTTTGTGTTACCAAATATTGGTTACATTAACAACATATTTACTGCTAACGTACGGCAAATGAAATTTTGTAAATTGTTATCAAACCGACTTTGGGCACGATCTGAAACAGATTTCTGGACACATCCTTGGATGTACTGCTGATCATTACGTTCCTTTAATGTCCATACTCTCATGTTTGTATGTATAGTCGGTTCACGACTGGAAGAAACTTTTGAAAATCAACCTTTGAAAAAACACCCTAGCCGTTAGCGACATGCATATAACATTACAAACAGCGGCGAGCGCGGATACAGTTATGCCGTTAGGTTGCCAGCACAAAGAGAGGAAATAGTTCCAAAGTTTTAACGTAATTGTTAATTTATCGCTTACAAATGGGTGTCGAAAAGAATTGTATCTTATTATGCCAATTATTAATGACGTGATGCTAACATATTTAGATTTCATCGTTTCTTGCATAGTCACAAGATTACGCTCAAGGTTAAAGTAACGCGGCCATTTGTTTACTAACCTTCGTAGTCCTTGTGTTGTTGACACACGTGCCAGAGAATTTGTGCGATTATCTCGTTTAACCTATAATAATTCATTTATTTGTCTTGTTTTACTAATATCCGCTCTTTATTATTTGGTTTTTAATAACATATGATTTTAATTTGTGCTCACTTTCAGTTCTAATTTCTTTTGTTTTTATGTGTTTCGTGCACGTGTCTTTCCAGTTCTAATTTCTTTTGTTTTTATGTGTTTCGTGCACGTGTCTTTCCTTTGCCACTTTATTCTAACGTTGCAGTATTTGCACATAAGAATTGTTTTCACATTGTCGAAGACGTAGAATCCTTCACTCGCAAACTCTGCCGTACTGTCGAAAACCGTCACAACCATTTTTAAATAATGTTTTACAATTGCGCGAAACGTCCGACTCAACCACCACGCCATTTTAATGTCTGTAGCAATTCCGATCAATACTGATGATCTTGCCTTCGATGTACGGGAATTTATCGATAGTCACTAACAATCGATTGTAAATAGACAACTATCGATTCATCAAAATACTTGCATTTTGAGTTTAAAGAATGAAATGTTTTTTCGCTGGCATTGCATATTCTTTTGTGTGAAATTCTTAAGGTTAAAAACTTTACGCTTTTGGAATATCCATTAATAACATATACATTACATGACTTTTATAATGGGTACGTGCATGTACGAACACATCTACACACAGTGGAATATAAACATTGCATGTAAACATTGTCATGTAACTGCCACATGGCAGTCACATGGCAATGTTTGTTTACCATAGGCGGAAGGATACGAAATGGGCTTGAAAGTAAATCTTTAGCAGGGCTTCAAGAAAGTCTCTTCCAGTCGTGAANAGGCGGAAGGATACGAAATGGGCTTGAAAGTAAATCTTTAGCAGGGCTTCAAGAAAGTCTCTTCCAGTCGTGAACTTACTATAGATGCGTTGCTATGCAGATAGCCTTTGGCCTCTGAGGTCAGATGACAAACATAGTTTTATCTTATCAGTCTGATACAGGAAGAGTCCTTCCTCTTGGCTGTGTTATCGTAAAACACTAGCATTGAGAAGTGATATAAATAGAAGTTAGCAGTTATAAAGGAAGTTAGCGTCAATAGTGTCATGTACTTGTAGATCTCTTGTGGAAAACTCTACAGAATGTTGTACAGTATGTCACATGGTGTACACGTTATGTTCATGGAGTGGAGGAGGACTGGCATTATGAACATGTGTTAATGTGGTGCCTGGTGGGAAGCCAGTGTGTGACACATCTGGTTCATTTTAACCATTTGGTATGTCAGGCCCGAACGGAACACCACCTTGTGTGATGTGATTATTGTTTTTTTGCAGTAATGTGTGATTATTTATCCAAACAATATTTTGAGATTGTTTAATTTGGAAAATATTTACTGCTGAACAATTTGCAAACTCTGGTGTGAAAACTGCAAGGTCCAAAGTATAAATCACAAATACAAATTGGAAAAACTTAATCTGCCACAAACAGTTGGTGCACTTCTGGTGGCAAATAGCAAGAGCTTATCTCTTCTCTTCTCTTCTCTTCTCCAAGCATGGCACTAATTTTGGCATCAGCATGATAATACCATAAAAAAAATGTTCATATGGATTCAATCTGGTATTTATTTTCTTTTTTGACAATACACATGTTTGTAAATAATGTAGCTTTTCTATAATGTCCTCATCAGGAATATTCATAAAGCTGCAGTCGTGCTGCTTATCTGCTAATTATCACATTTTAAGTGCTCGCGGTATGTGCTATATGATAAGAGAAAGGAGAGTTGGGCACCTGGTTTCTTATCCTTAAGATATTGTTACTTAATGCCAGAGAGGCGTACAAGAGTTCGTGAAGGATAGAGATCTGAATAAAATTAAAGAACTAAATTTGATTAATTTATTTTCAAAACTATTATTTACAGCATTATTCTGTCTATCTCCACTATTACTCGTGTTATTTCTCAGTGAGTGCAATATTTAATGTCTATCTCAACTCTAACTAAAGTCCTTCTTAATGTCTCTGTTTGGTTATAGTCTATTAACTCACACTCATCACTAACACATGTTCAGTCTGTCTGTTGCCATCATTTGAAACTTCTTTCACTCGCGCATCCAGTCCAATAGTCCTGCCTGCCAGCCGCACTCTTCGCTGCACCGATGCTCACAGTCGCAGGTTTTATTCCCGCTGGTCGCTTCCTACGTCGCTCGTTGCTCCTCTGGCTCGTCTATCGCTCAAGGTCGCGCAATCGTAGAAACTCCACACCATGGTAAACTCTCGGCCTGGTGGCCCGTCTTGCTTATATTGTTTCAGTCGTCCAATCTGGAAGTTTCGTAGCACCCCGAGTCGTGCTGAGAGAAACTAGGTCGTTCATCCAGAGCATTCTCCAGATAAATGCAGAAATTCAATGTGCTGAAGGTCAGGAGCCACCGTAGGTTTATCCCGGCTTCGTAACTTAACTTCACGACTCGCTGCCCACTATGATATCACTACTCTGTCCTCTTGAGCTTGCCCGTGCAGGACAGGTCAAGGAACAAGCGCGTAGCGTGTCGTGGTGCTGCGAGAGTCCAGAAGCTAGCACCAGAGGAGTGTTACCGTTCTCTGGGCAATGCCACTGGCTGCTGCTGACCCACCAACCACTGTATCGTACTTGGTTGTTTCTTGTGTCATGGATGTACTGCAGTCCTTTCTACAGGCAAGACCCTGGTGGTGCAGCAACTCCCACGTCATCTCCCACCAACACACACTGCCACTGGCTGTATGTTCCCATCTGCCGAATGATGCTGCTGGTCGGTGGGATCTTCTGTTTCCCCCGTCCTTGCATTCTGTCGCTGCTCCGTACTCACCTCTCTTCGCTCTCGTCGGCTCTCGAGACCTCGATGTTAAGAGCCGCCCAAATCTCTCCGCTCAACTCTTGTCTACAGGTTCTAAAGTCTCAGCTATTCATAAGTACTTTTCAAACCAAGTATCTCCTCCACTGCTGCTGCTGAGACAAAATATTAATGTTTATGATGAGTTAAAAAGACTGTCGTAAAGTAGATGTGCGAAATAAACTATTTGGTGTATTGTGGTGTCCCTGTAAATAAATGTGTTCCATGAAGACAAGTTTTTCTCAGGAAAGGTAAAAATAACTCATCTAGGGTTGTCAATTTTTCTTTTGTCTGTTTGAGAAATAATGTGTAAAAGTGGCTAGAAATGCACGTACACAGTTTGCCTGGGTAGTGTCTTTAAGGATGGAAAATAATAAACAATCCGTTGGCTTGCTTTCTGTGCAGTAATATGACATTGTTAAATATCTAGTTAGTGAGTAAAGTGCATATGGACATGCAGAACCTTGTGAATGTCTTCAGGTATTGCTTTACTAACAGCCTGGCAGAACTTGTAGTTTGTCAAGTGTGTGTAGTACTAGGAATGATGTCCTGAGATTTAAGACACTAGATAAACAAATGTGTTACTGCGTGTAGTGTGCGCATCGCCAAGCTTCCCCTCCCACTCCCCGTGACAACCCACTGCCTTATCCTCGTACCCCGTGTCCTCAGGGGTGGCACGTCAACAGGAGATGTACATTTATACATGTATATGTAAAACTACTGAAAATTCTCATAATTAAATGTACGCACAGGATTATGCACAAATATAATACATATATATTATGTTATATATATATATATATATATATAATGTATTTGGGTGTACATATTTCTTGCATGTGTACAGCAAATGTGTAATTAGTTAATAATTGCTCATTACTGAAACATTTTACCAGTGATGGAATGTAAATATTAATTTTGACAGTTGGCGACGTTTGTTTACATGTGGCGAAGGATACATAACGGACATGGAAGTAGAACTTTAAGAGGGCTTTCGAAAGTGCTCACTTTACCATGAACAACGTATAGAATACAATATTGTAAAACAGGTTTGAATTCTGTGCCAAATATTTTGTCGAGGTTTTAGTAGCTTTGTTTGCAATGTGTTCTGTTCTCAGATTTGTTATTGAACGTGCCAAAGACAGTTGGAGGTGCAGCGAGGAGGTGGTGGGAGGGTGCAGTGACGGAAGTCAGGGTGGTCGCTGGTGATGCGGCCAACCTTCGGTACGTGTCCGACGGCTGCCACTGCGAACGCTACTCCTGCAGCTGCTGTGGTCACCTGGAGGAAGATGACATTCATCTCAACAGCACAAGTATGTGGTGCTTGTGTTTGCCTTCGTCATGAGGAACCAAACTCTCGTGTAACAACAGCTTCATTTGATGCATTGTTTCCCTCAATTTTATTACCAACATTTATTATTTTATTGATCATTTTTCTGTGTAATTCCTAATTTTATCCAACTGCTTCTTAAGTTTCGAAAAAAAAATGTGTTGTTACGTTGGTCTTCCATTGCATTTGCAGACTGCACAGCTGTTACACGGCAGCGTATGACCTGAAGTGTGCCTGTTTTCTCATTGCATGATGTGTGTGACATTACAGTTGAGCTGAGAGATTTGGGTGGGCCTTAACACAAGCTAATGTAACATTAGAGAAACTCCTTGCAGTTGGTGCGAGGACAATGAACAGCAACACTTGTAGCGGAAATAACCCAACATAATATGTCAATAAAGTTGATCATGCTAACATTTAAGTCGGTCTGTTTACATGTTCTTCAGAATGCGTCAACCAAAATCGCATAACAAATTCCTGATAGCTAGGGCCCCACTTTTAATGTAAATAAAATGAGCTGATTTCGTCATTAGAATTTCACAATTTCGTCAAAAATATATTTATTGGAAAAAAAATGCACTTGTTTTTGTTAGAACATAAATGTGTTGTTTTTGTAACAATTTCACTCAAAACAAATGAAATCTGTTATTCATTCTTTTAGTCAGTACATATTTAAGTGGAAAACATTAACAAATATGTAATATAAGGAAGAAAGGACAACCTTATGAGAGCACACTTGTCATGTAACACACATTGCCACATCAAAGTCATTTTTGTTGGAAAAATCTAGTACTTTATTGAAACATTTAAAACTGCCCAAGAACATTCACTAGCATTTGAGTTTTACAAGATATTTACATCACCTACATACAGCTTTTGTTCATTTGTAGATATTAATTAAATCCCGTTCAGTTGAACTCCAACAAAAATCCACAACTAACTACAACATATTAGTAAATGTTTTTCCAATGAAATGGCAGAAACCAATTTTTTTTTTTTTTGGTAATAGAAAATTACACAAATTTGCTTCCAATGCAGTTGTCTTCATTTTTTATGTCCTCCACTATCATCAACTCACTGTGCATACAGCACGGCAGTGTTCAATCATGTGTCTTTTCCTGCCCACTCTAAGTTTACCTCGCAGTTTTGCACTTTGGTCAGTTTGTAAAAGAAAAAAACCCTTTACTTTCAAACTTCCAGACACAATCTACAACAGAAAATTTTTTTTGGCATTCTTAGCCAGTTTTGCTACGTATGCTACTGAATACAATTACCACCCTCGCACAATAGTTGCAAATGGTGTATTTGCTGATTTTCAAGAACTTAACCACAAAGCACACAAGATGAGTAAAGTTCGCGATGTTTACAAATGCGATGCAAACGTTTACTGCGTAATTATTACATTCCACAAAAAATATTCATATGTGTTATATGTACGTACTACTGTGGAACCGCGCTATTGTGAGTATGGCCTATAGCATCACGTCTGGTATTGCGATAGTTTTGAAATGCATAGTCATTTGCCCTTCCATTTGAAAGGTACTTAATTTCGTTTACAATGCAAGTCTGTTAATGAAGTCTTTCACTATAGCAATACGAACATTAGTAAAGTCGTATTTTTACAAGTGACACCCACCCATTTGCCACGCCCGAGCCAGCCTTTGTTAGTCTGCGTCGCGTGGAATCACTTGCATCAGATGGCGGAGCGTGGGATGATGGGAGAGCGGGTGTTGTAGTTTGGGATAACATGGAGGGGTAAGAAAGGGAAGAGGCACGATCGGAAGTGGAGCTAGTAGAGATATAGACTAGGAGGGGAGGAGGGGAATGGTACGTACTGTGGAATGTAGGAGGGGCGGCGAGATGCTATCTGCCTACCGCTCCTATGTTGTGGGGGTAGGAAGACTACCGCTAGCCGCTTCTCCACGTGCCAGGCATGTAAGGGGAATAGCATGATTACGTCTAACAGTTGCTAGACAATGTTACATTGTTTATGATGGTTCGTGCATTTTTTGCATCTTATGATGAGCGGATTTAAATAGTGAGCGTAGCTTTGTGTGTTACAGTTTTTGTAAACCTTAGTTCTGTTTAAGTTATGGAGTGTGCTAATAAAAGAAAAAAAACACTTGACATTGCACAATGTTCAAAATCATATGCGAGGTTTTCAAATGTATGTGGCCTAAATGAACACCTTTTTAGTGTAGTTCATTTTATTAAAAAATGCAACAATATTTGTGTGTTTGAGTATTTCTCGCATTGGTATAAACAGCGACACATTTATCACATTTAGTTCTTTCGATGAAGTTAAAATTTAATTTAATTTCCGTACAAACAAAAGTTTTCACTGCATCATCAAAACACACACTCGTAAGAAGAACCGCAAAACAATCGCGTTGTAATGACGCAATATTCTTAAGTTTCGGGACACGTGTTTAAATTTCTTTCGTTTCTCTTAAGCTTTGACAAGCTTCATAATATTTTTATCGGGTTTGAAGTTTAAAGCCGTGGTGGCTCATTTCCAGTGATAGTTTTTTTATCCGGCAGACGTGTGCGATTGAAGGTTATCGGGCGGACGTTTGCTATTTAAGTTTATCGGGCGGACGGTTACAGTTTTGTTTCGAACTTTGGAGTTTTGTGAAGCGTCAGCATTATTTAGATACTTTCAGAATGCGTCAACAAGTTTTATACGAGAAGTTCGTTTCTGTGGATGTTGACGGCGCAGGATTAGTTTGTGCGGAGCAGTGTCGATAACGAGTGGAGAGAGTGCGTGGTCAGGCCCTTATCTCAGGAGAGGGGGGCGAGAGGCAGAACAAAAGACGCGTCTGTCTGTCGCCCTGAAGCAGTCTCACTTCAGTAGCAGTGCTTCAGAGTCAGTCGGCGGCGAGGGCCGTTGCCCTTCAGTTCCGTCAACAATGGTCGTCTAGGTCGCGTCGGGCAGGACGATAACTCCCACATCGGCAACTAGACTTTATTTTATTTCTCCGCTGGTGTGGGAGGTTGACGCATGTAATATTTCTTTCGGGACAGTTTTGAGACATTAATAATCTGTAAGCGACTGTGATGCTGGTCTGTACTTGAATATTTAATTGTGAAGGTTCGTACTCTGTATACCGGACATTCATTTGTGAACTGTGTCGCTAAATGTTAAATACATATATATAACAAAATACTGTGGAACTTCTTTCTTAATTAATCGGCGTCCATTTACTGAGTCTCGTCTTCTACCTTGAGCTAGTTGTGGCAACGTAACATTTGGCAGTGTAAAGCGGCCGAACGTTACAACGTCTCACGAAAGAAGTTCAACTAGAGTTCCCCATGCCACCAAAAAAAAAAAAACAAAATCATAACTAGTATATTGTGTGGTCATAACAAAAATGAAACAAATTCGGAATGGCAACCAACTATAGTAGCCTACATACTGTTGAGTTGAGCAGAAATATCAATACGGTATGTATGCAATTGTGAAGTACAATTTATGAGATGTTATTACAAGTGTACAGGACAGTGAATTCTGCACGATAAAAGTAGTGGAAAAATAAAGGTAATGTAAATTTTGTGCCTAAGTAAGTAAATAAACAAATTGTAAACATGTGCCGGTAATTCACCCTTTTCTATAGGCATGATTCTGCCCATGAACAAGCGCCATAGCGACTGTGCTCAATATATATTGAATTGCACGTGCAACGATAATCTCATAAAGTCTTTGGCGTGACGTGTGATGGCTGCATGTGCAGGAGTGCGTCAACGTCCCTTAGTATTTTCTGCATTTGGTCAAGGAATACACGCTTGGGTGGCCACAACAGGGTGGCATCGCAGTATCTGCCACTGAGATCGCAACAGACCCTTAAACAGTGTTGGCCGTCTGCAGGGCACAAAGTCGGGCCGTGCGAGGTGAGGCCTCCGGGTGGCTGGGGTGAGGGTGTTCGCTGGCTTACCTCTAGAACTCCTCACCCGAGTCAGTCGTGGGTTCTGGTCCAGGAGTGCAGATGCACCAAGAAGTGCGGCTTTACCGCAGCCGCGTCCTGTGGTGGGCGAGGGGTCTGGTAGTCGGTGGTGCTGTGGGTATCTGTCGATGTCGCTGGTTGCAGGGTTGACTGATGACACGGCCTCCACTCCTAGGCGGAGGTGTTGGACCACTGGGAACCCTTATAAGGAGGCCAAATAGGTTGGCGGGGAGGACTGCGAAGGGAGGCTTCGTCAGTTGTCGGGCGGCTTGAGCTNGGGGGGGGGGGTTAAGCAGCTGAAGGCTGATGTGGGTAGATTCCTTGAGGTACGATGATCAGCAGGGATGGTAGCTGACCTCCTCTTACTCCACCAGTTTCCTCGTCTGCGGCCAAACAATATGTACAGGAAGTGTGCTACCGTTCACCCCAGGCAGGTAACGGTACCCTAGCTGTGAGTGTTTCCATAGGTGCTTTAGTCAGTCCTCGTCAGACCAGGAAGGAGTGTGTTAGCTGACTTGGGCATTGCAGGCTTTGTCCACAGTATGGGTGGCCTGTGAATATGTTGTGTCTTTGACGTACGTGCAAACCTGGTTAGGGACAGCCTGCAGTTTGACTCTAGAATCGGAAGACTGGATGTAAATACCACGGTCCCCTGCCACTCGCTTGCAGGTTGACACTTACCAGAATGGGCGAGGTACACAGTTTGCTCTAGTTGAAGCAGCAGTGGTTGGAGTGAAATACCTGTTATATTCTCTCTAGATTAGAATGCGGTGACACGTATTATGTTCTGCTTCTTACCACACTCTGGGTAATCTACGGAACCACAGAATTGGTTTGTGGGCAAGACAGGTGAAGGGTGGTGTCGGCTTGAAGAGCAAAGAGTTTAAGATGGGGAGAGCAACAACTAGGTAGCCCTGAAAACAACTAAACCCTAACTGAAGTCTGTTAATCCTGAAGGTACTTGGGGCACCACTGGAGTGTAAGTACTAGACAGCGTGTCCAGAGAGGATTGATGACTTTGGGGCTAAAGTGGTGAGTTGAAGGTATTGATGATGCTCACTGGAAGTTCCCGTGGAGGGTCCTCAAGGGGATGGCTGCTAGTAGAGAGCTTTAGCATGACTTGTGCTAGGGTGAGCTACGGCGAGCTTCGGCCGCTGCCCCCTCTCGGTTTAGGTCTGTGACGACCGTGCTGCCATCTCTGGGGGTTGCTGGCAGCCGGGTATCTTGGCTGGTGTGCAGGCGGCACCCGGTTCACTTAGGGAAACTGACTTACCTTGCTGGCTGGTGTCGTTTCTGGCGGCTTTGACAGGGGTGATGACGTGACTATCCTTTATTACGTTTAACAGTGCTTTTGTTATCTGACGTTTTCCAAGGTGGGTTTTCACCTGGCCTTGGAGGCAACCAGTCTGGTTCACATCTCCATCGGGGCACGTATCGTGCATGTGATGATTTCAAGTTGAACAAAAAGAGATAGTCGAAAAATGCGTCATGCATCAGGCTTCAGTTTTAAGATGGGGGCTCTTCTTGTTTGTATTCCATCCTCTCCTTTGCTCAGGGCTCTTCTGCTACTTTGATACTCATGGGTAGAGACCTGAAATAATAGCATTTGCCATAAAACAAAAAATCACAAAATTTAGCGATTTTTACAGTTTTACTTCAAATAAAGCTAATTTGAAAATTTACACCGATCTTTCTTGTTGCTTTGCCTAAATATGGGAAAAAAATGAACATCGACAAGCAATGAATGTTTATGTCACGTTTTTGGGTTGAGGTTAGGAATACTCGTCGCACTGTTTACCAAACGTCCACCGTCTTCGTTGCAGCAACAAGTTACTTCTGCGTGTTTAAAATTTTGAATTTCTAAGGGTCAATAATTTATGGATCACATTTTGTAACTTTCTTTGAACGACACACCCATTCCATAATTTTTTTTCATTTACAAAAAATATAATCACCAAACAAATTTGTTACTGTTAAGGTAGCGGTATTTATTACAAGGCAGTGACGGCCATAGAATACACGCGGCCAGAAAATATTTGTTAGGAAATCTGAATGTAAATTAGGACACGAGTTAAGATGAAATTTTATTACTGCTGTATGTGACAAAACTAAGATACAATGGCGTATTCACACTATCGTTGTTTATCTAAAAGTTAAAAGTTTTATAACAGAAATGATAAAAATATACTTGTTATGTTGGAAAACATGTAAACAAATTGCAGTTATACCGATTCTTGTTTACATACAAATTACGGGATTGGAATTGAAATTTGGTTCCTCTGAATAATTGCAGACTTACGTTACCCAACTTTGTGTTCTGCAAAATACGGCTCTTGGAAAGAATTGTATTTCTTTCTGGAGCCATAGCAGCAGCTATCCTCGCTGTGTGGATTTTGGTCTTTATGCTTTTGATTCTCAAACTCTAATGTGTCGTTTTTGTAACTGCATAGTTTCGTATGAAAAGAAAGACTTGGTATTAAAACATTAAAAAACTCTAAAAAACATACTAACCTTCCAAAGAAACAAAAGGTGCCGATTCACATGCTCAAGTTCAAACGTCTGTGCTTGCTTGCTTTAATAGCTCAAAAAGAAGAAAATTGGCAGTTGAGGATCTTGCTATTAAAACAACTGAAGCTTTTGCAAAAGCCAACATTCCGCTTGAAAAATTAGATGATCCTTGTTTAAGAGGATGGATGGCTACATTTATTGAAGGTAAGCGTATTTCCAAAATTTATATATTTAACTATAACTTGGCATGTAGGCCTACAAAAACAAATTGGTTTCTGGAATTTCTTTGTAGAAACATTTTCACAATGTAAGAAATATTTTTATTTTACCAATAATAAAATATTTAGTAGTATTTTGTAGTTAGGTTGAGGATTTGTGTTGTAGTAATATTGAACTGAACAGGAATTAATTAACATATTGTTATCTACAAATTTACAAAATCTGTGTATGTGTGTGATGTAAAAATCTTGTAAAACTCAAACGCTAGTGAATGTTCTTGGGCAGTATTGAATGTCGTGATAAAGTACAAGATTTATCGTACAAAAATTACTGTGGTGTGACAATGTGTGTTGCACGACAAGTGTGCTCTCGTAAGGTTGTCCTTTCATCGTTATCATTAAATTATTGTGAATTTCTTCTACTTTTAATATGTACTGATTAAAAAAATGAATAACAAATTCTATTTAGTTTGAGTGAAATTGTTACAACAACAAATTCATGTTATAATAATAATTATTATTATGAATGCATTTTTTTCTATCAATTTATTTGGTGAAATGGAAATTTTGGTTTTTGACGAAATGGGGAAATTTTGATGTCTAAATTGGCTATTTTATTTACCGTAAAAGTGGGGCCCTATATATTAAACAATTTGACCAAATTCGACCAAACTTTGTATATTGACAATATTTAGTTATTAAAAACAGTGTGTGTGTGTATATATATATATATATAAAAGTATAAATTTTGTACAACAGCACCAAATAGGAAAATAAAGTTTCTTATGCCATATCTTGGAGACCAATTGACTGATTTCCAACAAATTCTTCACACAAGTAGCGCTACGGTACACCATGTAAACTTTTTTTTTTTAAGGGGCTCACTCACTTATTTTCAAAATGGCAGTCCTGTAAATATTTTAGGTTAGTAAACCCTATTATTTGAAACATTAGACTGATTAAATCCGAAGTTGATGCGCTGAATCTGACCTCCGCGTAATGCAGTTGATTGCACGCTAGCTTATGGTACGAGGTTTCCTGTGTTTAAGTCCCAGTTAATGGACACGTGTTTTTGTAATTGTCTCATCAATGTTACATATGTTTCCTGTTTTATGTCTAATGATATTGCTTTCAACGAGACATCAAGGTCCTTGCACACCTGTTGAAGAATGTAGACG
>NQII01000134.1:805773-849722 GCA_002778355.1 Clitarchus hookeri | reverse complement strand
AGATCAACCTTATTGTGTAATGACTGATACACACTCAGGGGTGAAATGAGGCGGCAAAAGAACACTTCGGCTTAGGATTTGGTTAGTTAACAGTTATTTATATTCTTCGTTACGTCACTCATATATAGGAATGATACACTGCGCTTCTGGGGTTCCGCTCCCTTCCCCTTTCCCTTACCCGTCGGAGGCCTACAGGTCGTTTTTTTTAGTTCCTAAACGTCGGAGAAAGGTGGTCGGATATGGAGGCGCGGTTACTTAGCTGCTGTGGTGTGCTGGTTCTTCTCGATTTCTCGTCTTGCGGTGTCGTCCCGTGAGGTCGGCACGACCTCCACGTCCTCGGAGTCCCCCGGTATTAACTGCCGTCTCCACTTCCCTGCCGGACTATATCTCCCGTCCTGTTGAGGAATTACCTACGTCAATGACGACCCGATGTACGTCAAACTTCGGCGTGCGTCGGTCAGATGAAGCAAGCCTCCAGCGCCGCCGAGCGCCTCTCTGTCACCTGGCACGTGCGTCATTGGAAGAAACTATTGGGTGACGTCTGTATGCGTGTTTGACGCACGGTCTGGCAGATTGTGACGTCGTCGCTCTGTTCTTTCTCTAGACGCGTCATCCGTCAAGGTTCAACTATGAAACACAATATAAACGGGAATTTGGAAAGAAAGTGTTACTGTATGAGTATTACTGTAAATAATACATGGAACAATATTTCATCTCAACTCGTTTCAATAAAGAATATGACATCCCAAAATACTATATTTAATTGTTTGTAATCTGACACCATATGCAAGCTGACCCAAAATTTTCAAACCCTCTAAAAAAAAATTATGACACCAAATGCAAGTCAACTTTGAATGTGCGACGTACACTCAATCAGCTGAGAGCATGCGGAGAGATTATCGACCGGGCAGTGTGTTCACAACGAGCACTGCAGTGAAGGGGAAGCCTCAGCAGTGGGAAGATGAAACTATCCACCCCTTCCTTTCCAAACCATTCGGAACCCAAAGTGAGGGCACAAGGATGCCACACTGTTTACCAAGTATAAGCTTCCTCTCGTCAGGCATGTACGATACGTCACCCTGAGCGGGGTTTCAACCCAGGACTGCTTGCTTCCAGAGCCAACCGAAGACATCATGTGCCTTGTAATCACCCCTGAGTGCGACGGAAGCCGGCAACGAAGCCCAGCGCTGCCCCTATGCGGGCGGCAGAGATGCAACCCGCACACAAAGACAACCGCCACTTCCAGTCTCACCCGAGAGAATGCGACCTGCATTGCTAAGGGAAAGGCTTACGTCCGAAGATACCCAACCAGCCGACTATATACGTAATACGGCTATATACGGCACCTCGTTCCATCACCTCGTGTGCTGGAGCTCTTTGCCTACTGCTTTCCTCACGAGAGATCAGCCAGCCTTCCAGAAGTCTTCTAGACCTGCGTCCAGCAACCCCCGTAGAAGTCTTTGCTCCCTTACACTCACTACCACTTAGGTAGTGACCCCCAAGTCCCTTCTGGATACAACAGTGTAAAATAGTTAAGGTCAGCTGGTCTTAGCTACCTAGTTTATTTTTCTGCTTTTGTTAGTTTTGCCCCAGGTCCCCTTCATTTGGTTTACCGTAGTCTACTTCTGCCGGTTTCAGTACACTTGATAGCTAGGAGATAGTACGGGCCACCGTGCATATTCCTGTGGGGAATAAACACGTATTCTTACCTAACCCCGTGTTCTTATTCAAGGGTAATTGTGACTTCAGACCTCGTAGACGTCAAACCCACAAAGTAGTAGCAGGAGACTGCATCTTGAAACCCATTTTGGCGAAACTAGTGTAGGACTGCGGGCTACCCTTAATCAGGTGCACGTACTTCACCAAACACGACCCAGTCGACGGCCACCCGTACCTTGAACCCTTGAACTCGTACTTGGAACATTGTAAGGTAGAGCTACAACTACCGGAGGAACAAATGCGACGAAGCGGCTAGACATCCAGATCAGCTAACCCACTTTATCCACCACGTTGAACTTCGTTGGTTGGAGTGACAGGACTGATTCTGGTTTGGCCAAACACCTTCTAGTTACACTTAGCCAGGGAACTCTTTGCCTGCTCCTCTTCCGTGTGGTAGACGTTAGTACCCTTAGAAGCGGTGCAAGGTGGAGAGCTAAGAGAGCAGCTGCTGCCTCTAAACGTAGTCAGTTGCTCTAAAACGGATTGCCATCTGCCCTCAGGAGACCCTTCCCTCGGGACCGAGCTCAAGCTGCCCGACAACTGGCGAGGCCTCACCTCCCAGTTCCCTGTAGCTCCCTTTTTCAGCTGCCCCAGAAGATCGCTGGAGATCCTCATCCGGTCGTAGTCTGTCTACGACTGGGACCACCGGTACCCTTGGGTATTGCCTGCCCATACTTCCCGGAATGCAACGCCCAGCAGCCCGCTGTCGGTTCCGACCAATCCAGCCAGCAGTACCACCACCGCCCCAGTACAGGACTCCAGTCCCTAGCCAGCAGCTGCGGAGCCGGGGTCTACCCCTGGTGAAGCCCGCTGCATGTAACAAATCCTACTGTGCGTAGAGCCGTTATAGCCAGTGTCTCTGTTCGGCACCAATTAAACCTGTGTCTGACGTTTACGTCACTCGTTAATTTATGTAGGAATTTTGCCGAACCACTGAAAATTAATGGTGGATACGGTTTATCGGTACATTAGTTTTCTGTACCTTGAGAGTCCTCTGTATTGACGTGAACTACGGCAAGTGATAACTCCACCATTCTTATCTATTGTCGTGCCTCTTTACGTGCGTACATCGTGCTGTGTTGCATGCTGTGGCATTGCCGTGGATGTCTTAAAAATTGTACTTATTTTTCCTTATATTTGTAGTGATAAATATTTTTTTTTGTGGAATGTTTTAGAAAATATTTGATATCATTAATGTTTTGCACTGTTCCTATGTTTCAGTCTGTGTCAAGGTTGCTTACTTGCCAAATGACTATGGAGTTTCATTTGTGATGACTCTAAATGAGTACGTGGTGTATAATGAAACTATATCAGGTTTGTGTTTATATATTAAAATGAGTCTTGCATGATAAACTTGCACATTTTGAATAAAATAGTTTTACAAAATATTTCCTGTCAGTGCCAATGCTTATTGAATTATTTTTACAATTAGGGATGTCAAATTCGATTCCTGGATTCACCCGATTCCTTTGCATTATGAAAATCTTGAGAATCTAGTGTTTGACTACCTCAATCTCTATTCTTATAAGTTGCATCAAATGAGGTTAGGTTTAACCATAGTACATTACGAGTCACGGCAAACCACATCTCTATGCTAATCCACGTAAGAAAATGTACTTACTATTTGCGGTAAATTCCTGTTGTTATCTAAATAGGAAATTGAGACTATTATAGGTTAACGAAATAAGGTTGGTTTTTACCGTAGTATATTTACGAGTCACGGCAAACGAAACACTGGTTACTTTCGTGAGAAAATTGTTAAAAAAAAAAAACCACCGCTCTTAAACATTTTTTTTATTTTTTACTTTCTGTTTGCGGTAGAATAACAAATATAAACTTCTGTGTCGTTATCTAAATAGGAAAATTAGATGCACGTGAAAATAAACATGGCCATTGCATTTTTATTAATTTGGCAGCAGTACTGTCAACAGTTAAGATCGTACTTCTGCCAACCAGTTTTAATAATTGATTGTATTCCAGAGCACTGTATTTTAAAAATAATTGTGCCTGTTTTGTTTATAATAAACAACATGCAATTGTTCACACAAACAGTCTAAATGGCAACTTGAAAACTCTGTTTTGGTTGAGTTGCCAAGAACACTTGCAGACAAACAGTCGTAGCTTCATGCAGGCAGCGGGCATTATATATTTTAGGTTTTGCAAATAAGGGCGCATCCATGTGACGATTATAAAAAATTTATACCTTTCACACATTTTTTTACATCACGGATAATTGGGTAAACGTATTGAAAGCATAATGTTTTTTTTTTTTTTTTTTTTTCCCGTTTTTACCAAATATGTTAGACGTGTAATTTTGTCCTAGTGGTGAATGCAACTAACATCTATGTCTATGCTTGAAGGTGTTTCGGTTTTTGTTCTAATAACAGTGGGCATGTGGGTAGTGTTATAAAGTTTTCAATGTACTGAGGATTTTATTTACCGAGACGTGAAGAAATGTCTAAGGATGTGTGAAATTGCTTGTCAGTGATGAAAACAATGCAGTTTGTGTTCCGCAAAAATTACACGAGGTGGTGTTAGTCGCACAACTAGTAACACGAGAAAACACTCAAGTACAATAAAACTGCCAATAATGATGTTTCATAAGATCTTTTGGGCAAAGATGCGTGCAGCCGCAAGTCATCCAGTGTTCCCGGGAACTTAAAATGTCCGGAAGAAGCATCTTCGTCTTCAGTAGGTCTACTTAAGAAATTCAAACGAGAATGCAATCAGCCGACCTCGACAAGTCTCTGGGAGAAGAAAGCATCATTTAAGCCAGGTGATCCACGAGCTACCCCCATTACACAGAATATAGCAAAATGATATATGTTGGGATAATCGTCCTGTTAGTATTGTTTAGGACAGGGGATTTAGGAATTGAATGACACGCCTGCAACCACGATACACACTACCATTTAGAAATACCATTGCTGGAAAGGATAGTCCAGAACTATATGGAAGACAATAGAGAAAACTCGAGAACTTCTGAAACATGCAGAACATGTCAGATTTACAACCAATTTATGGACATTGACTTCAAACTATGATTATCTTGGTCTTACAGTACATTTTACTACTGATAACNAAGCCAGGTGATCCACGAGCTACCCCCATTACACAGAATATAGCAAAATGATATATGTTGGGATAATCGTCCTGTTGGTATTGTTTAGGGCAGCGGATTTAGGAATTGAATGACACGCCTGCAACCACGATACACACTACCATTTAGAAATACCATTGCTGGAAAGGATNTGAATGACACGCCTGCAACCACGATACACACTACCATTTAGAAATACCATTGCTGGAAAGGATAGTCCAGAACTATGGGAAGACAATAGAGAAAACTCGAGAACTTCTGGAACATGTCAGTTTTACAACCAATTTATGGACATTGACTTCAAACTATGATTATCTTGGTCTTACAGTACATTTTACTACTGATAACNTTTTACAACCAATTTATGGACATTGACTTCAAACTATGATTATCTTGGTCTTACAGTACATTTTACTACTGATAACTTTGTTCTTCACAATGTTTGTATCGAGGTTGTGCCTTTCCCCGAGGTTAGTCACACATCATTGAATCTTTAATAATTTTTAAAGAAAACTTTTACCGAGTGGAATTTGCAAGAGGAAGTGGTTGCAGTCGTGAGGGACAATGGAAGAAATGTCGTTACTGCAGAAATGTCTTCCTGTCTTGGCCCATGCATTACAACTTGTTCTGAAGGATGCACTCAGTTCAAAGCAGGTAAATACATTAATTACATGTTGCCAAAACATTGCAAAGTTTTACGTAAAGCTCAGGAGGCAGTAAACTGCGGCAAGCACAGGCTAATTCAAGATGAAGTGACAAGGTGGAATTCCACTNACGTAAAGCTCAGGAGGCAGTAAACTGCGGCAAGCACAGGCTAATTCAAGATGAAGTGACAAGGTGGAATTCCACTTTGCACATGTTGTCACGGATGTTTGAACAGAAACTGCAATATCGATAGCAACTATGGACATGAAGTTGCCTTATGAATTATCTGCACACAGCTGGAACCTTATGGAACGTGTTGACATGCTGACAATTCTTGATCATGAAACATTTGCTGNGAATTATCTGCACACAGCTGGAACCTTATGGAACGTGTTGACATGCTGACAATTCTTGATCATGAAACATTTGCTGCGAGTTTATCAAAAGTTGGCGTATCTGAGGTCGTTCCAATTGTTAATAGCGTCAGGAAGAAACTCGAGAAACCTGCACCAGTCGGATCTGGTGTTCAGGGAATTTTGAACGATCTGAAAGCCTCTCTTCAGCCACGTTGTGGTGATTAGGAGCAACAGACATTGTGCGCAGTTTCCACACTTTTGGATCCTAGATTCAAGATATTTGTTTTTTCTTCCCCTGCATCACCAGAGAAACTGATACTGGCAGTGCATTGTGCAGATGCCTCTTCCAAAACTACTGCTGATGAACTACTAGTAAGTAAAAATTAAGAACAAATATTTTGTCCCTAATTGCACAAAATGTATGGTACCGGTAACTGTAATTATAATAATTTTGCCAACAGGTTAATCATACAAACACTGTTCAATTGACTGGGCAGGAGGTAAACTCAATCCACAAGGCGGCTAGTCAGTCAGCCAAGCCAATTCACTCCATCCACAGAGCGGCCACTGTCGCCGGAAGTCTGACCCCCTTTGGACCACACCCACGTCGCCAGTTGGAGTAATCGGGTACGACTCTGGTTGGCTTGGCCACAACTGGCTAAGGATCCTCGTCGACGGCTCTTCCTTAGCGTGGCTGACTTTAGTACCTTCCTCTGCCAAACACCCATACAAGTGGTGCAGTGGTGAGCTAGCTAGGCAGCTGCTGCCCTCTGCAGTCTAACCCCCCCGGGAACGAGCTCAAGCCACCTGATAACTGGAGAGGCCTCACTTCCCAGTCTCTCCACACTCCCTATTTCAGCCACCCTACAAGACTACCGGCGAGCCACATCAAGTCGTCACAGACTTCCGCCACGTACCACTGGGTACATCGAGCCCGTGGTTCCAACCCAGCAGGACCAGCAGCCCTCCGCGGGCTCCCACCAGCACCGTCAGTTGCACCATCTCCGCCCAAGGACTGGGCACGAGTTCCAGCCGGGACCAGCAGCAACAACGGCCGAGTCAGGTGCTACCCTGAGCTATGCCCACTGCAGGTAAACCAGCGTTGTGGAGGACAGTCAAGCCCACACCAGACTTGTGTCGTGCCGCCAAGCCACGCGCCCTAGTTTACATACCGGCCGGGGTCCGGTTAGCAGCCAGCCCAGTCATATCGCCAGTGTCTCTGACCATCACACTAAAACTTTGCCCGACCGTGACGTGTCGTCAGTCACCTGACGTCACGTGTCAAGGTTGTCATGTTACGCCTTGGGCGATTTTTCTAAAGTTTGTTTCAAAACGTCCGAAGAAACTGTTAATGGACTATACTTATTAGTAGAGCTGGGCGGGAAAGGTAATTTAAACTCGGGAAAATTTCGGGCGGGAAAAATAATTTCCCGCGGGAAACGGGACGGGATCGGGAATTTTTCAATATGCTAGAAAATTAACGAAATGTACAAATAAAAACTTAAATATTAAGGTATTATGTCAAATTATGCAACCACTATTTGTTATATCCATATTGCTTCTAACGAACTACGTAAACAAACTGTAGAGTGAGTAAATAAAACATTAAAAACAAACTTAAAAATAATGTTTAGTAACAAATTAACGTGTCATAGGTATAGGTTACCGCACTACAAATCACACACAATATTTTAACGTTCATTCAAAACTACAAGTTTATTGATAAAAAATAATCTCTGAATAAAAATTTAAATGTGTTACATCATGCAATAAATAACACGTACGGGTGATTAACAAAATAAAAAACACGAGCAGCACTGTTCCTAACAACGACTATCATTGGGCGACATTATACGTCACGTGAAGTGCTGGCCAATAAAATACCACCTTAGATGAAGAAGATGAGTCGCGTTCGGCAACTGTTCCACGGCCGTATAACCTACAAGAACAAGAATCACATGGCCGTAGAAATGCACGATAATTCTGATTGTTATGAACTTACGTGGGAATGCAATTGCATTCACACCAATTCAAATGTAATTTCACGTGTATGCGTTGGATATGCCTTTCGGCCCGCAATGGAATTATTTGGTGACGTTTATAAGAAGTTCGCAAAATTAAACAAAGTTAATAAGAGTGCATGAAAAGTAGGACTCGTTTCATAGCCATCTTGATTCTTAAAACAATACGGGTTTAAGATTCCAAGCGTTACTTTCTTAATGCTTGTGAGCAGTGTTCATTAATTCAGCTGCTAAAATACGTGCAGAGGAAAATGTTTATTCACGTACAACTGAGCGCCATTATATCAATAAAAAATACTTTTGTTTTAAAAATATACAGGGCCTACTTCACGAGTCTATAACAAGTGTTTCACTTTTAAAGCGACGGACGGCAGATAAAATACAATTAGCGAAATGGAAATACCATTTAGAGTGATGAGCAGTTATTTATTTTAAGATGGCACACAGAAGTTTGTTTACATGCGACGGCTGGTGGCAAACTTTGTATGCATTATATTTATATGAAACCATTAATACTGATAGGTAAGTTAACTTGCATGTATTTCTTATTTACTTATGCTGGCAAGATTAGGGCCATGTAGGCCCTCTCTTACATGTGTGTTATAGAACACAGATATAACAGCAAAATAGCTTAAATAATTTTAATCCCGAAAAATTTACGGGAAAAATTATTTCCCGCCCGACCTTTTCGAAAAATATATTTCCCGAATTTTTCCCGAAAAGTCGGGATCCCGCCCAGCTCTACTTATTAGTGATTATATGTAAAAATTAGAAATTTACTTATTATGTACTTTTAAGATTTGACAGGAATAGGCTGTTTGCAATTTAAAAAAGAGACAGAGAACACAAGGACTTGCAGGGCAGTACTTCTGGGTAGACTCGCACACAAAAGTTGAACAAACGTATTTTCCATGCAGAGGTGTGGTCGTAATGCTTTGCTGGCTAGACCAGCTTGTTCGGGCAGCAAGTGGTGGAAATATTGTGTGTGTATCCACGAGTACTGCCCTGCAAGTACTTGTGTTATCTCTCGCCTTTTTAAAATGTAATTTGTTTAAGATTTGTTTGTGCAATTGTAAATTATGTTGTGGTAGAATTACAGTGTCAGTCTATTAATATTAATGCAGACATGGAAGTTCCTTATTTCAAATTTCTCCAGTGTCCACGTTCATCAGATGACTACTATGTATGTCTTGTTTTCCAGTGACGAACCCCCCTCCTGTGTGTATCGGGATGCCGTTTGTGAAGGAGTTTGCCGAGCTGTGTGCCAGACTGTACGACATAGATGCCAAGCCGACAAAGCTTCATGCCTGTGTTAGAGTTGAAGCAAGGTTGGCACACCTTCTGATAGCCAAGTACGAGTTGGGCTGCTTCGACTTAGGTAGACCAGAAGACTGGCCGTGGGAGTCGGAGAATTACCTTGTGCCTTCTGTCATTCGTGTGTAAAATCATGGTAACACTTTTGTGATGATGCTGCACCTGTTAATTTTTATAACTCATTAAATTTTATTTCTCTGTTTTAACTATTTAGTAGGAATAGGACTATAGATTCTTAAATTCTGCGATACCTTCCAATTCTTACAAAATAATTGGGAATCAAGAATCAATAAATAACTTAGATTGCTTTCCTTTTTTACACCAGATGTAAAAATTACTTGTTGATTTTTGTTTTATTTATTTAATTTGACATTGGGAATGTTTTTCTCTCGTTTCATTTTGGCAGTTTCAACAACTTATAGGGACAAATATTCAAACTACGGAAATATGTGCACAACTATATCACGTGTGAAATACAGAGAGAAAAGTTACCAAGTTGTGATACAGTTGTTGACCCTTCATTAAAATATTACTTATCATAACAGGTATTGGCTTGAAAATATACTAATCACAAAAAGTCCTTCACATTTGGAAAAAATTTTATAATCCTTGTTCCTACGTCCAATACTTGTGGTCGCAGATTGAAAAAATATAACCTTTGAACTGTACTTGTGGTCAACAAGTGCCATTTACATGTCTCTTACAACTAGCACAGAGAGCTGTTTAATTTGTAGCAGCCTGTGTGGATACTCTCTACCAAGAATAAGAATGCAACTTTACAATTTGTCTAAATAGTTTACAACACAATAGGGCACTTTATTCCATAATTCAAATATTTCCCTGGCAAAAATATTTATTTGTCTCAACTTAGACAAACGACAAGTGAAACATTTACAGTTTCGCCAATATAACTTCACAGCCGTATTTCATCACGCCATCATACCAAAATATGAGTCCATTATAAATCATTAAATTTAAATACTAGAATCACAACTGTAAATTATGTATGCATTTAATTGTGTTATTTGTGAAACTGACAACAAATTGTTTTCACAAGCTACAACTGCAGTGAAGATTAAAAAATAAAAAAACAAAAGTATTTTTCAACGTGTTTCTCTATTCTTTGGTTTTTTGGTTGATTTTTTGTGCATTTAAGATTCCGTTTCCAACTTTGCTTTTGATGTAAGTTATGCCTATCTGTGCAGTGTGTGTATTGAACTTTATCTGCACAGGCTGATGAAAGTAGTGCTTTTTAATGGAACTATGTCAAGTGAGGCCTGGAAAAAGTTTGTAATCAACCTGAGATATTCGGATTATGTCAGAGCTGCCGCTAGCCCTGAAGCTGAAATCCTGGTTCTTGTATATAAAAATCCTGTATAATTATTGAATCATTGGGTTAAATCCTTGTAAAACCCTCGGAATTAAAAAAAATGGATAAGTTATAGAAAAAAGTGGATATGAAGGATGTTAACGTAATTGTTTATGTTTGGAATGAACAAACCACGGTAATTATTTTCTCCATTCAGACTTATACTTTTGTTTACACAACGACTGTATCAGCAATAATTTTAGTTTCCACTCCACTATGATATCAATGCCAAACACAAAACACCGTCACCAAATTCGGATTGCGTGCACAAAAACGGGCAAAGCGTGGAAATGCTCTTTTCAATAATGGCCTTGGGCTTTGCATGTGATGATACAGCCAGGAACAGGAATATGTAGATGACTGTGTACCCGTGCCAGTGAATGATTAAGCAAAATATTTTGGATATATGCTATTGAAGCAGTGGTGCATGTCCAAAATGTTTCGCTTAATTATTCACATCCGTTGCAAGAATCTTTCAAAGAAACGCATGAGTGAAACTGACGCACATCACTTCGGGCGCTAGTGTTGCAGCTATGCAGCAGCCATTTTGGTTAAAGTGCTGTGTGCGTGCACAATATCTTTGGTGCTTTTACTTTTTACGCTTATCAACGTATCGCTGTTTCGAAGTGAAATTCTATCAAACATTGTGTAGATGACAGTTGCATGATTTATGTATTAATAACGGACATGGATATTCGTTGTGGAGATAAACATTTCACAGTTCCTGAACGTAATGCAGTGGAACCGCGTTATTACGAGTATGGTATATAGCGTCACGTCCGCTATAGTTTTTGAATGCACTATCATTTGAAAGGTACTTTATTTCGCTTATAAAGCAAGTCTGTTAATGAAACCTTTCATTATAGCAATACAAACATTTGTAAACTTGTATTGTTATAATGTTTAAACACCGCATCGCAAGTGGCATCCACCTATTTCCCATGCCCAAGACAGCCTTTGGTAGTCTATGTCGCGTGGCGTGAGATGGAGGAGCGTGGGAAGAGGTGCGCGCAGGTGTCGTGAGGGATGAGGAGAGGCCGAAGGGGAGAGGTACGATCGGAAGTGCAGCTAGTAGTGGTCCAGAAGTGGGAGGGTGGTACATTGAATAAGTGCAAGGAGGGAAATGGTACGTACTGTTGAATGTAGGAGGGGCGGCGAGATGCTATCCGCATACTGCTCCTGTGTTGTGGTAAGAAGACTCTGCCGCTTCTCCACGTGTCAGGCGTGTAAAAGGCCGGGATAGCGATGACTTCACGTTTCACATAACACATAACAAGCAACATGTTCACATGTAGGTAAAATGTGGTCTTTTTGGGAATTATATTATGTTGCTGCACATATTCACGTAACCTTCGCGTAGTGAATAAAAATGTTGGGGATAAGTTTTGTTGCCTTTCAGATTGAAAACTCTCAAAATGCTTGATATACAGGCGTATTTGTGTTTTAATATTTATGTGACAAGGACAGGTTACGAAAATAAGTCGTTTGTTATTTATTATACAAACTTTTAAAAACACTAAGGCATCATCTTAGCCTCAAGAACGAAACGTGTCTGGGAGAAGTAGACACATTCTTCATGTTTATGGAATAAATCGTATGTAATAAACTTTCATCTGCACAAAAAATTAAAATTTTGTTTAACAAAATAAGCCTACCATACATTTAAAACTTAACGGTAAAAATTGTGTAATTCATGCATCCGATTTCACACCTCTGAGAAACATAATTAATAAACTGCTGCAATATAAAGCTCCCTTAAATTTAATGGATTAAAAAATTAATAATTTTTAGTCTATCTTCTATTACACTTACGTCCTCATTTCCTGGAGAAAATTTGATATGCGGTATACGAATAAAGAACGTGAGCAGACGACATCGTGAACATAAAAACAAACCCATGAAAGGAAAAGATAACACGACGACGTTCCAATTGCGAGTTTGTCAGCGAGATCACGTGCAGAGGCACGTATCACGTAACACACAAAGCTAGACATTGACAGGTTTTCCATCACTGAACGTTGCGTGAAATGATCATAATAGGTATTCTTGGAACACATTAGTCAAGGTGTAGCCAGCATATGTGAACATGATGCTCATTACATGACGCGTGAAGTTCTCGTAATCCCTGCCTAAGTTGAAAAGCATGATTACGTCTTGCCAGTTGCTAGATAATGCTGCATTGTTTACGATAGTTCTTGCGTTTTTTGCCTCCTACGTTGAGCGGATTTAAATCGTGAGCGTAGCTGTATGTTTTCCGGTTTTTTAAACCTTAGTTCTTTTTAAATTATTGAGTGTGTTAATAAAAGAAAAACACTTGTTTTGGCAACAAAGTTCAAAATAATATGGAAGGTTTTCAAATGTACTTGGGCTAAATAAACACCCTTTTAGCGTAGTTCATTATATAAAAAAAGGCAACAATATTTGTGTTGAGTATTTCTCGCATCGGTACAAACAGCGACACATTTAACGCATTTAGTTCGTTTGATGAAGTTAAAATTGAATTTCCATACAATCAAAATTTTCCACTGCATCATCAAAATACACTCTCATACGGACCGCAAAACAATCACGTCTCACAAAAGACGTTAAACTAAAGTTCCCCACACCACCAATAAAATAAACACAACCCTAACAGTGTGGTTATAACAACAGTAAACAAATTCGGAATGGCAACCAGCTATAGTAGCCTACATACTGTTGAGTTGAGCAGAAATATCAATAGGGCATGGATGCAATTGTGAAGTACTATCAATGAGATGTGAAATCTGCATGCTAAAAGTATTGGAAAAATAAAGGTAGTGTAAATTTTGTGCCTAAGTAAACATACGCTTGTAATTCACAATTTTCTATAGCCAACAAGTTAAAATCATATGTTTTTCATTTGTTGTAAATATCTGTTTACTCCTGGTCTAAGCCGTTTTCCTGTTTTGTATCAAACGTATTGGTAAATGAGCACCTGTTAATTAATTATGAGTGGTCACATTGAAAAAATGGCTTCATCGGTGCAGTGTTCTGCTTGTTAGTTTCATATAGTTACATCATGTCTCGTGTCTACTCAACTATTTGCCTATAGTGACTTTTGTATTCTTTTTTTGCATTATGCATTTTGTTATATCCTAGTTGTGTGTTCCTGAATATGCGCATGCTTGCCTGAAGTGCGCTCTGCTGGCTGGTACATTAAACTGTGCTGTGTAAAGTTATGTTACAGTAGAACCTCGCTAATCCGTCCTTTACGGACGCATTATCGAGGGAACACAAAAAAATTTGATTATAGGCGGAAAATAATTTATTTTACATACATTAAATTATGAATATACATATGTACTGTATAAAATAAAATAAAGTATTTACTTACACATTAGTTTTAATTAAAATTCACAAAAATTAAATAATAATTATGGCAACAGAAATAATAATACGTATTTACAGGCTTGAAAATTATGTACGTATGTACATACATATATCTGTACGAAATTAGAACAATTCACTAACGACGAAAGAAATCAGTAATGCTCGTCTGTTTAGATGATGACAATCTAGATTTTGCCATGATCTCTCTCCATTTCCTCACCCACAATATATCCATTGGTGTGGAAGACGTGTTCTGCTCGATGTACTGAAGTGCCGTGTCGAAAGTCTTCTTTGCGTCTGCATGTGATACACGGCCAGGCAGAGCTTCACTATCGTCATCTTCGTCCTTCTCGCTGTCGTCTGTAGTTTGTGTTATGGCAGAGATGATTTGGTCGTCATCCAAGTCCTCTTCCGTACAGTCAGAGTCTACATTGTTTATCCACGCACATACTTCAGTGGATTGAATTTCTGGGTGTAATATTTGAATTTGTTCCACAATTGCTGGAGTGTCATCGTCGTCGTTTTGATGATCCTCTATCTCCATTGTCGGCCAAAGTTTCCACCAAGATTTTTTGAGCGTGGAACTTTCTAATTTTGCCCAAGCATCAGCAATCGTATAAATGACATCTTTAATACTTATTGTTTTCATAGCTTCAAAGAGATTGCTGCCTTCTTCGGTCTTCTCTAATATTGATCCAATATATTTTCAGCGATATCGTCTCTTTAGCCACTTGAACACACCTTGATCCATAGGTTGGATCAGAGAAGTAACGTTAGCAGGAAGAAATACAGCTGTAATTTCTCCCTTTATCAGTTCATTTTCAGACGGATGAGACGGTGCATTATCCAGCAACAATATAGCACGTGGAGGAAGCTTTTAAATTTTTTTTTTGGCTTGAGGAACAAACAGTTCAAAAAACCAAGTTTTGAAAAGGAAGCAGTCCATTCAAGCGGATTTTTGATATTGATAGTAAGCCGGTAGTGAGGACATATTAATATTTTTAAAAGCCCTTGGTTTTTTAGATTTCCCTATTATAAAAAGGGGCAATTTATGACATCCGCTAGCATTGCTACGTGCAGCAATAGTCAGCCTGTCCTTAGCAAGTTTCATGTCTTTTATAGCTTCTCCCTGTGCAGCCAGCGTTCTTGTTGGTAGCATCTTATAATTTAACCCCGTCTCATCAATGTTAAACACTTGATCAGGAGTTAAATTACTTTCCTGGACCAAAGACTCAAACTTAGAAACGAATCCAGTTGAAGCTGTCTCATCTGCAGACAGTTTCTCGCCTGAAATGATTACATTTCTGATGCCATGGCGTTTCTTCAGCGGTCTAGCCAGCCTTCACTAGCTGTAAACTTGTCATCTTCTCCCAATTTTTTATTTAAGGTAACTGCCTTTTCTTTTAAAATTGGGCCAGATAATGGAGTTCCTTTTCTTCTTTCTTGCTCAAACCATAACCGCAAAGCATTATCTAAAAGTTCAGATTTCGGTTTCCGAACTTTCAGACTTTTTTCATTCATAATCAACAGTGCCTGGCTTCGTAGATATTTATTATTTTTTCTCCAGTCTTTCACTGTAGACACACCCACTCCCACTTCACTTGCTACTTTCTCTAGAGATTCTCCTTTGTCTAATCTTGCAAGCACTTCTAATTTCTCCTCCAAAGACAGTGAGATATGTTTACTTTTCTGTGTTGCCATAATGAACGTTTAAAAAAAGCTCGCAGTTAGCCGGATACACTAAAATGTTAGAATAAAAGAGCTCGAAGATGCACTCGTGAAAACTCAAAGGTCTACTGAGCTTTTGTTTATGCTAGTGACTGACAATGGGGTAGGGCGCAGGCGCGTGGGCCGGCCACCACCCCGTGCCTATCCTCAGTCAGATGGCACTCCTGACTAGCCGCACTAGCGGGGGACGGATTAGCGGGGTTCTACTGTGTAGTACTGATAGAAGTGTTTTGATGTCAAATTGGGGGTCTCTGAAGACTAATATTTAAAACATGTTATAATAAATTTTCCGAAATTACATTTGTGTGAAATAAAAGTTTTAATTTTATACAAGAAATAGTACTTTTTTTCGTGTAAATAAATATTTTTTTAGTTACTAGTTAACAGCTACAAGCCCAATAAAGGCCAACAGTTCTAATGACAAGGTAATAGAGGAAGGTATTTATTGTTTAGTTTTTATATTTCCTGTTATTATTTGTGCTTAAGTAATTTTCTAATAGCAAGGGTTCCACATTTATGGTAAATAAAATGAGCTGACTTCATCATAAAAACCTTGCCATTTCGTCGTAAAAATATTTTAATTTAAAAATTTTATTGCAAAAGAAAATTCATTTGTTACTATTAGGACATGAATATGCTGTTTTTTTGTAATAAATTCAATTCAACCTAAGAGGAACTTATTTACTATATTTAATCAGTATAAGTTTTCTTGAAAACATAAAGAAATATTTAAGATAAAGATGAGACTAATCTGCCGAGAATACACTTGCTCATGTAACACAATTGTCTAGTGTGTGAGATCAGTCTTGTAGTTTGTCAAGATATGTAAACATGACTACCTTAGTATCCCTGCACTAGGAAGTTGCCATCCATCTGTAAAGTATAGTACCAATGACGAAAAGGTAAATAGGTAAAATTAAAATAACAGCAAACACTGGCAAAATGCCTGTTAGCTGTTAGCTGTTAGCTGTTAACTATTACTCCAATACAAATTCACAACCTAATAAAAAAAAACAAGAATAGATTTTACTATGGATAAAATTAAAATACTCCTTACATAATACAAAAGTTATCACAAAGTTTCTAATCGTAGAGCTGTTGAGTTTTTCGAGGGGGGAAGTGACAGAAACCTCTATCATGGATGGTTTCCTTGGCAATCTGAGTATTGGTGTCAACAAATGTGTGTGCTTTTACATAACATTTCTCCCATTGCGATGTTTTCTTTCTACCACAGCTCACATTACTTTTCACTGTGCATACCGCATGGCAGTGTTTATGCACGTTTCTTCGCACCCATTCAATGCTTACACAAGCTGTCTTTGCATTTTGTTTGGTTTATCAAACACATCAATGTCTTCACTTTAAAACTCCCTAGAACAATAAACAACATATATTACCCTATTTACCACATTGAAAGCAGACTTTTTTTTTTTATCAATTTGAATCCTACAAAATCACGTGCAATATTACACACTGTTCTGACCAAGTATATATAAACCAAGCTAATAAAATGGATGGTGTAATTTATCTGTACCATTGCAACCCTAGTTCAAATATAATGAAGTGTCCCAGTTCATTAAACTGCGCTGTTTTTGTGTTAAAGCACCCCTTATTGCTTGGCTGGGTCTGACCTCTACCAAGGTCGTAGTGTCTAGTCCACTATGCCGCTGGCCGCTCCCTTTCCCCTCTGCCCATCCTCCACGCCACGCCCACCCCGCTCTACTCCTTTCGTCCCTCCGACCGTCCACCCCATGCCCACCCCGCTCTTCTCTTTTCGTCTCTCCAACTGTCCACCCCACGCCCATCCCCCTGCTGCACCCCCTTATTCATTATTCAACATTCCAACACCCCCAGTCCTTTAAGTCACATCCGCCACAACACGCAGCTGAATTTTCTTTGTCCTACTCTTCCTACCTTCACGCGACCTGGCACTAGCCGTCACATATTTTCGCCACTTCCGCCTGTCTTCTCCCTGACAAAACTAATGACCTCACCCCAATTTGGCTTGCATTCAGTATCATGTGAATTGTACTATAGCGGTAATCTTTTGACCTTGCCACCGATCAATTTATAAACCATTCTAAATCGAGGGTTAACTTTGTTTACATTTGTGGAATGAATAATGTGATTACCAGAAATAATTTTTGCTGTTACTGTATTACTGTTTATTCAAGCTTTTATTTCTCTTGTTTATTTTACAACCATTAAATACTTTATTTATTATTCCATACTCTTTCTGTTTCTTTTGATCTATCTTGACGTGTGACACTTATTCTGACTATAATAAACACCACTTCGTCTCATCTGGACGTGCCTTCACGTCACCCCAGACGGGGTTTGAACCCTGAAACAACTTGCTACGAGTGCCTACAAGTACGCCCCTTGTTGCGGGGGTACCTACGGACACGTCGGCTAAGATTGTTCGCCCTGATGTCGGATGTCACACCAACCACACCGACGTGCGAAGGAAGACAGCCCAGTGGCCGAAACCACATTACCAGAGCGACCTACTTCAGTCACAGGCCGAGAGATGACACTAGAGGGTGCATTCCCCCCAGAGGCGGAGCTCATTACCGCCTGCACCCCCGCACTACAGACGAACCCGCGGGCAGGTAGAATATAAGGCCTTGCACCACCGAGGAACGTGAGTTGTTGTCCAGCTCCAGCAGCTCACTCCACCACCTCATGTCCTGTGGTACTCTGCTGATACCAACGTCTTCGCGACCTTCCAGAAGCGCTACCAGATCTTCACCAGATACCTCTGAAGAAGTCTTTGATTCCCTTGAACTGCCAAACACCCTTCTGGTAATGGCAACCACTCCACCCTTCTGGTAGTGTTAAACACCCCACTATCCTTCTGGTAGTGGCCTCCGACGTCCCTTCTGATTATTCCTCATGGAATAAATACGTTTTCTTTCAAACGTCTGCGTACAATTTTCTAAGGGTGACTAATTTTATTCTATGTAGACGTCAGCCAGCCAGGGTACAGTAGGAGACTGCGTCTTTGACAAACCCATTACCGAACTTACTGTAGGACTGTGGGCTCCCTTAACCGGGTGCACATACGTCATAAACACACCCAGTTGCCGGCCACCTGTACTATGCTCCTGGTGCGCAGTAAGCCAGAACTACAAACACTCAACACAATCTACAAGGCGGCTAGTCAGCCAACCCAGCCTTCACTCTGTCCACCGCTCTGGACTGTCGCTGGAGGGAGTCTAGACCGGTTCTGGAGGTCTACCCACCTTTGGACCCACACTCACCGTCGTCGTCGGATGCTCAGAGTAAACCCACCTCTCCAAACACCGCGCCTCGTGTCGCCGGTTACAGTAAACTAGTACGGCTCTGGGTTAGTTCGGCTTCGGCTTTGGTTCTAGACCTAGGTAGGGACCATCGTGGCCTGCTTCCTCTTGACGAGGCCGATACTTGTACCTTCCTGTATGCCGTACATCCAGAGGAGTGGTGCTAAGTGACAAGAAAGGGAGGCAGCTACGGCCTCCAAAGCCCACGGGAGCTGCAACCCAGCCCTAACTGCACTTTGCAACACAACCCCCTGGGAACGAGCTTAAGCCACCCGCCAGCTGGAGAGGCCTCACCTCCAAGCTTCTCCCACTCCCTCTTAATCCCTGGTTCCAGTGCCGTTGGACCAGCAGCCCTCCCTGGGCTTACCGCAGCACTGCCAACCACAGCAGCACCGCCGCTCCAGATTGGGGCACCAGCTCCAGTCAACTCCAGCAGCATCAGCAGGGTCAGCAGCCACCCCAGGCCATCTCCAGCAAAGGTGAGTCCTTGGCTGTGTGCCACCCAGTTCACTGGACCGTCAAGCCTGCATTTGACTTGGTGCAGAGTCGCCAGACCACGCGCCCTCTACTGTATACCAGTCGTATCCGGTCAGCCATTAGTATAGTAGCTAGCGATATCAACCCGTGTCTTGACCGACATGTCAAAACTTGCCAGACCGTGACGTCGACATCAACCAACCAACGTCACGCATCAATCTTCTGTATTTTGTCTACAATTGTCTTCAGGTATTGTAGATTGTTCCAAACTCGCATCCTTAATAGTGCTATTCTTTGGCGCATATCCTAAATCGGTAATGTTGGTTGATCTCTCTTCCCCTTCTTTATATCCTGAGGAATTTTCTGTGTCCAGCTCATCTTACTTTGTTCCTCTCACTTCTTTTAGGTGATGTCCATTTCTCCTGATTATTTTACAATGTGAAGATATTAGGTAAGACCTAGGAGTATATGCTTCAGAAATTATTATTCCATACTGATATAGGTCAGTTTTCCAAACTTTTTGTTTTGATTGTAATGGGTGTCGTTCATCTGCACGATGGTCTCGACCCATAGTTTTTTTGGCGATGTTTGGATTTATTGTTTATGCCCGAAAATTAGTTCCTGTGTATTGTTTAAGTTGATAGGTTGGTGTATAAATTAGGCAATATACCTGTTGGTGATTGACCAATCAGTAGTTGAGCAGGGCTGTATTGGAGATGTGTCAGTGCAGTGTTTCTGTAAGACGACAATCCTCAGGTCATCTTTTTACGAATTTGTTATTGCCGCCTCTACTTGACTATTGCATTGTGGGTATTGAGGGTTTGTTATTTGTGAACATCCATATTCCTTAGCAAACCATCTGAATGCTTTGGGCTATACGGAGGACCATTATCTGTTCCTAACTACTATGCGAGTTCCTTGACGAGAAAATTCGTCTTTACATCTTGATATTATTGTAGAAGTTTTGGTATCTGGTAAAGGAAATATCTCATAACTGATGAATTGGTTGTGTGATCTCAGCAAGGTTACGAACAAATTTTCCCACACAATTTACCATTCCCAATAACCCCTTTACTTCTGTTCTGGACTGAGGTAGTGGAAGTTTCTTATTGTTCTAATTTTAGATGGGACTGCTCCAATCCCTTTATTGGACACTGTCTCCAAGGAATTTAACACAATTTTCCCCAAATGCACATTTGTAATTTAAGGTAACTCCAGCCCCTTCATTTTTCTTTAAAACTTTATCCCGGTTCTAATAATGCTCTTCGTTTGATCCAAAGCCTGATACTTCATCTATGTGGCAACTCCAGGTGTATTCTCAAGTATGAGAATCATTCCCAGAATAGAATTCAGGTGCACTGCTAATTCCAAATGGGAATTTTTTAAAAAACATTTCTTCCAAATGATGTTATAAAAGTAGTAAGATATCTTGATTTATTCTGCTTCTTTTTCCATAACAGAAATCAATGTACTAACCTGGATTTTGTCTTTCTTTTCTGCTAATCCACTTACCAATTGAAATCTCTGAAATCTTTTGAACTGCGAACTCCATTCTTCTGGTCTTCTGAAATTGAAATTTGTAGAAGGCTACATTAAACTCGCACTTGTTGCTGTATTCTCATTGCGTGTCATTATGTCAGGGATAATTGATCAATGTCATCTTTGCTGTAGTAAGTATGAAATATACTAAAATTGAAAACATATATAATTTTCCTGTTACTATTAGCGCTGCGAAACTTGAGAGAGAGAGAGAAAGAGAGAGAGAGAGCGACAAACTCCGTTCCGCCTATTCAAATTTTATCCTTCGATGGGAAAAAACCACTATGTCACTAGGGCCCANAAAGAGAGAGCGAGAGCGACAAACTCCGTTCCGCCTATTCAAATTTTATCCTTCGATGGGAAAAAACCACTATGTCACTAGGGCCCACGCACCGTAATTTGCGCTGATATTTTCAACTATGAAAAGTAAATATGTTTCCATTAGTGCTATCTAAAAATTTAAATATTTCAATAACGTTTAATTTACAAATAGCACACCAAAATAATTTATTAAAACAATACTTTAACTGTGAACTATTTCTTACTCGCCGTTGCCAACACATCACTGATTGCACTATTTTTAATTTGTATTGAATATGAAATAAATGTTAAAAGTTAAAGAAGGTAATAAGATTAAGTTTAATTTATTCAAAAATATAACACTTTAAAGTTAATCACAGTGTTATACATTTGTGGTATACAAGTTATTTAAAAAACAGGTTGACATGTTACTCCTACAATGATTTTTTAAAGGTTTGTTTCAAAACATCTGAAGAAACCGCGAATGGACTAGATGTGTTAACCATTACATTAATGAACTTGAGGTTAATTTTAGACTTGGTGCAAGTTTGGATCTTAGCATGCCATTTTTTGAAATTTCAAAATACATCCAGGTTTATTAACGATGAAACAACAAATATTAAGAAAAGGTATAAATTCATTAGATGAATCACAGTTAACTGTTGTTACAACAAAAAAAAAAATTAAAAACTGTAAACCTAAATAAAATTTATTAAGATAAGGTTGAACAAAGCAAAATGCAGGTATTACCACTTGTAACATTTCTTTTGCCGCAAAGCTCAAATTCTGCAGGTTTAACCTGTTTGGTAATGGTTCATTTGTTTGCAGTTCACAAGTGCACCAATAGATGGGTGCTACGTGCAAATTGATAAAATCGTGGCTCGAGTGGAACGTAGGCAGCGGGAATACCTCTGACAGTGATTCCATAATTGCAGGCTACACATAACTTGGATTGATAATGAATGGGGATGCCACACATTGTTAAGTCTTCACCAAGGAGAATGTGTAAACANCTACACATAACTTGGATTGATAATGAATGGGGATGCCACACATTGTTAAGTCTTCACCAAGGAGAATGTGTAAACAGTAGACTCCCTCTCTGCCATTTTTCAGGGTACTGTCAATAAATGTTCATACATGCATGATTTCAGCAGATGTGTGTTCTGTTATGTACATCAATAAAATACAACTTGTGACTTTATCAGTAGGGCCTAAAATTTTTGCTACCTATTGACAAATTATGTTTGTTTGTGAAATTCTGTAATAATTTCAGTATTTGTGAAACATCAACAAAATTGCTTGTTTAAAAGTGTATCTAAAACCACAGTGCATGGTTTCTTTTACCATGAGAACTTTACAAACATTAAGAGTTACAATTTTTTTAATTTGTTATACAGCACTATCTATCATTTGCTTAAAATACATGCAGATGACAAAACNTCATTTGCTTAAAATACATGCAGATGACAAAACTATTTATGTGATGATCACATTTTTGATTATAAAAACATAAACTAAATTTTATGTCATAAGAATGATTCATAAACTGATTGGTAGCAAGGTCGAAAGATTATCGTTGCCCGTACTATTCAATATATATTGAGCCGAATCGCTATAGCGCGCTTTTTCGTGGGGAAAATCACACCTACGTGTATTTTATTTATCTCTAAAACCAAAAATGTTGGTGATATGACAAAAATATGTATATATAATGCATGTGAAATTTTTTTGTTTTTCAATGTAATAATTAGCCACTAAACATTTGCGCAGTATTTGTAATCACTGCAGACTTAACTCATCTGTGCTTTGTGTTTAGGTTCTTGATGACTAGCAAATACAGCATTTGCAACTATTGGGCAAGGGTGGTGATTGTAGTCGGCTATTTATGTCGCAAAACCGGTTAAGAATGCCAAAAATAGTTACTGTGATAGATTGTGCCCGAGAGTTTGAAAGTGAAGATTCTTTTGTTATTTTTGTAAACTGAACAAAGTAAAAAACTGCTATGTCAACATAAACATTAAGTGGGCAGGAAAATACATGTTTTTTTAAACACTGCTATTCCATATGCACAGTGATTTAATGATAGTGGAGGACATAAAAAATAAANATTCTTTGCGAAGGGAATAACGTAACGGAAATATTCAAAGGCCTTTCTATATTTTGCACGTTTATTTGATAAACTGCAGAAATAACAACGCTTAATACTAAAATTACATCTTAACCTAGAATTATCTTGTAAGTAGAAAGAATGTGTTAAGTTAGTTTTATAACCACAATTCAGCGTCTCCAATATGGCGTGGTTATACTTCTGAAAAAAACGGTGCCCAAACGAACAAGATGGAGTGTACGAGTCCGCTGGACAGCAACTGAAATTTATTTAATTTCAATTAATAACGGTGAAATCTTTACCCATGAGTGCTACGTAAAAATGTAAATATATAGTTTAGCAATATTAACTTTACAATTACGGCATTAAATTTATACATATTAATATTTAACCTACGAACTATTTCTTTTCAGCTATAACCAACATGTCCCTTCAAAATCCGTTGTTAATTCTTACGGACTTTTAACAAATTATTAAAATTTATTGAAAAAATATACTTAAAACTTAAAACAACCAATTTATATAGTGCTTCAGTGCTAAAAGCAAGACAAAACCTTTTTCCATATACCATTTTTTTATAACCAATTGAACATGTAACTCCTAGGGTGATTTTTCAAAGGTTCTTTTCAAAAGTATCGAAGATACAGTGAATGGATTATACTCATTATTGTTGACTTCGCATCATCACGTGCGTGTTTCATGCCCCAGAGGAAATCAAACCCCGACTGGCTGCTTGCAAGGCCAGCACCCACGTAATTATAGGAAGTCACGTCATCTCCCCCCGCCACTTGTAAACCTGCTGAGTAGCAGCAGCGGGCATGCAAGAGTTTGCCCCTAGGTGAGCCACGGATATTGCCCGCAATCATGTCCAACCTCCCTGTCAAAAGATGGCAGCGGCGGCATCGCCCGGCCTGAACCCGAAAGGGTGGCGGCCGAAGATCACTGAAGTGAACGAGGCATGAACGAAATCTCCAGCCGAGCGGAATATAATGCCGCGCACCCACCAGAAACGCCAGTTGTTCACATAGCTCGCCTCAGCACAGGCGCTCTACCACACAGCAGTCGCAGTCCTCCTGAGGAGATTCCAAGGCCTACAAGTCTTCTTCCCATTCTTCAGCCGACGATGCCTTCTGTACCGCAGCAGCCGAAGAGTCGTCGCTACTCCCTGACACTTGTCACCAAGAGTCACCACACCCGACACGTACACCACACGTGGTGCCCCGGGTCCCTTCAGGACTACAAGCAGCCATTAGGGTTCAGTTGTTTTCACAACTACTTAATTCTCATCACTCGTCCGCTCTTCAAGCCGACAGGCACATTCACCTGTGTTGCTCTTGTACAAAGTCCATTGAACACCTAGTGTGCGTAAAGGTAGGAGGTAGTACTGGTCACTGTGTTTCTATTCCCAAGGGGGAAAAGTATTCCAGCTAACTACTGCCTTTCCTTGCTCTGTAGTGAATGTTTGCCTTTTCCCCAATCTGGTAAGCATCACCCTCGAAGGGAGCAGCAGGGGACCGCGAATTGGCAACAGTTTCCGACTTGGAGTATGACTGCGGGCAGTCCCTAATTAGGACTACATGTATGTTGCACACAGAACAAGTTCGATGGTCACCCATACTTTGAACCCGGCATATAAAGGTCCTGATGCGCAAATATAGTAGAAGCCCAACAACTAGAAAGACACGGCAAAGCATCTGGGCGAACTTACTTAGCTAACCAATTCCCTCCAGAACATATAAACTTGCCAGTGGGGGTGCCAGGCTTGACGAGGCTTGACCCAGATACTTCTGGAGTAAACTTTAGCTAGGTGTTTGTTGCCAGCATCACCCTACAGGATGAACAGTAGCAGCTTTCCTGTCCATGAGGTTCGCTCACCGACGAGGGAGCAGGAGGAATGCCCGGAGGACAGCTGCTGACCTTGCATCTCGCCACCTCGTAATTAGACAACCTACACCAGCTCTCAGCTTCAAGTCCCCACGGGAGAGAGCACAAGCCAGCCGACAATTAGTGGAGCCTCACTTCGCTACCATCCCTGCCAACCTATTTAGCCTTCCAGTTAGGGTTCCCGGAGCTGCTCACCCCACCGTCGAACTCTCTCCCCTTGGGAGTGGTCCCGTTTGACCCAGAGGACACCAGTGAGTCACCAGCACCAGCCGACCCTGTACCAGCTAGTCAGCCGGCACTCCGGTCACCTGCAGGTGCCAGCTTGCCCAGTCGTCCGCTCCATCCGGAGTCAAAGTTACCCAGCCAAGGCCAGCCGAAAGGAAGAGACACCAGTGGTAAGCTAGCCCAACCCCGTGTGTCCAACGCTCAGAGGCATCACCTCGCCCTCACAGATTTTGTTCCCAGTAGGCGCCTGACGCGTCCTACATTATACAGGTTGACTCACAGCACCCGTATCACCCATTTTTCTCGGAAACAACACGACACCGGGGGTTCGTGAAAAAAGTGTGATAACTATACCCTATATGGAGCATCGATTGTTAGTAATCCCATTCCCCGAATATACCGATGGTAGGGGTATGCTTTGAATTTGCAAATGGCAATGTGGGTCGTGTAAGGTATCGTTGGATAGATCGTTTAAAAAGAAACAACATTTACTAAGACAGTTTTGTTCTGACATGCACAGTTTACGCACATTAAAGTAAAGCATATGGTTTGTAACGTACCTAGTTAACAAACGTGGTTTTCTTACTTCATTCAAAAGGAAATCAACGAAACATGTTGTTTTTCTGGTGTGCATACCTAGTGTATGTACAATCAAAATGACGTCATGTATACTGTAAATACCGGTATGGTGTGAGAGAATTACCATGAACTGGGAAGTGTTCTAAATGTCTACTACTCTATCAGACACAACCCTGCTCTCCGTCTTACATTTGCGGTTGCTCGGCGGACTTCAGCACTGATCAGAGATCTGCTCTGATTCTGTCATTCATGCAATGTAAATCAAATGACTGTCTGAATGAACGAATGTTCGATTGTCAGTTAACGAGACTGTCCGATCAAAAGCGGAAAATAATACAGCACTACATAGCAAGCAGATAAGGTATCTGTAGTCTGCGGCCAGGCGGGTAAGGAATAGGAGCTAAGAGAGGGTGTTTTTTTTTTTTTTTTTAATTATAGGCAACAGTTTGGTTTCTTGATGGCATGTAAGAGGAAAAAGAAAGGTGCACAGCTCGGAGAGACAGAAAGGGAAAAGAGAGAGGACGCAATATTGCCACAGGTTGATAGGTAACTGCTTCCCCTCTCGTCAGGCGTGTAAAAGACAAAACAAATACCTCAGGATAATAGGAAATGCACGTAGATTCACCAGAACTGTAGACTTGCATAACGTACTTAAAATACTGTTTATTGGAAACAAACATGTCGGAAAACAATAAATTCTAAGATAATACTGCCTCACAGAAGAACCTGGTAATTAGATGATTAGGAAAATATTCTCCAGACATTAAATCACGTAACAGACTACCTAAAATGCCCCGTTTACAACTTTAAAATGTAATTGACGACACCAGTAATTCAATAAGTAACATTAAAAACCCCGACCGGCCGTAAAAATCTCCTGTCTGTCCAGGACAAAACTAGTTTGCGCTCGCAAGGCTGCATAAAGGACCGTTGGCGTGGGTCACCCCCATAAACAAGCTGAGCTGCTGTGGGATGAACATCGTGCTCGTGGCAGCTCTCTCTCCGGGATCTGCACGCCCCTTGGGACCAGCGAAGGCGAGGGACTGCAGCAGCTAGGGTGCGGTGACTACTTCGCAACTTGTCGCATCCCCGGGCCCTGGGGTGGCTGATAATACTCGAATATGGTCCGTCTCATATAAGTTGGCGAGGTTCTGACAGTCAGTGAGTGGCAACTTGACATATACGAAACAAACAAAGTGTCATTTGCAAAATCTTGAATCAGCTGATGCACGAACAAACAAAAGTCAATATTACATTGGCAATTCTGAGTGCGCTGCCGAGACACATTATACAAGCAGAAAATACGCAATAAGAAAGAGTTCCTAGATTAATTAATACATTTTATTTTACCTGGTCATAAAGCAGCGGTTTTTACATTACAAACCAAACGCTGTACTAAAGTCGTTCCAAGCCAGTTATAGAAGAACATTCAACTTTTAAAAAGCCGCTATCTATTGAGCAATACAAATGGCTCAAATCTCACTCTGTCATGCCGTGCGCGCCATCTATTAGCTTTTTCCCGAAGCATTGCCAGCCAGAGAAGAAAGCTTTCGTGCTAACAAATTTACGAACAGATACCAATGGTTTTATTTTGCCGCGAGCTGTGCATAATTTTTAAAGTAAAATCTATTTCGTGTACAGCGATTTTGAGTACTAGTAATTTCTATTCGGCGGGTAATCGTGCATCTATGTAAATTGTACGCCATATTGTCCTCCCGAAAACCCATTTCCTTGTTTTCGAAGAAAGTGGAACATGCGTGAATAGTTTTTAAGTAATTCTAATGTTATTTTATTCCACGGTACATATTTCCAACCCGAATATATTACCTAAAACGTCCATAGTGTAATAATAGCTACAACTACCGTCTCGCGAATGTAAACCTAAATTCACTGTCTCGGACAAATTAAAAAAGAGTTAGCAAATATTTAATGTTTTGCAAGGTTTTATATTTTTACTTTTATAACCTACTAATTTTTTTAGACAGATGTCAGTCTAAAATATTTTAAAATTTGTTATCATTACAGTAAAATGGCAAGTGGATTAGCTGACAGCATGTTGATAAAAAATACAGCCTCCACTTGACGCACCAGCTGATGGTGAAGGGATACATAAACGAAAGTAAACATTGGTGCTACTTTCGTCGAACTTCAGAATCTCGCCAACTTACATGAGACAGAGAATACCAGCCCGTGGATCAACTGGCCAGTGCGACAGCGCCGTCGTCGTGGACGTCGGGGACCTGGGCAGCTCATTATGAGATGGCGAAGTGCATCGTGCAGGAGGCAGCCTAACGATCAAGGTGGGGAGGGGGATCTCGAGATGGCATGGGCCAAGTGTAGCGAACCTCACTGCTGGATGCTGCGGGCTGCTGACTGCGGATATGTGAGGAATGGCCTGGAATGTGGTGGACCTCGGAAGCTTCCTGATGTCAGCCTCCACTCCTAGGCCAGCTGCTTCGCCTCCAGCCTGGCGGTTCCCGGATGTCACGCCGAGCCAGAACTCACACCGACCGACGGACTATTTTGGAGGGGAGGGTGGCCCCTTACTGTGTGCTCCCCACCTTCACCCATGGCACGGAGACCCTGATGTTAGCGCAGAAGAGTGAAGATGGAGTAGGTGCCATGACTGAGCTGCCCAGTTCGCTGACGCACTCGACGAGAAGCAGAGGGACACCTACATTCAACAGCTGCTGTCAATAATATTGTGCTGGTACTCCTGCACAGAAATATTGACAGCAGTTCCCCCTCAAGGGCGCTTGCGCCCACAGCCTCGCCTTATTTTCTTCTAGATTTTCATCTCCTCAATAAAAAGCATGAAATCCACACCTGCTGCCTCCTTTAGTATTTTTATTAATGCATGAACAAGTTTTGAACTAGTTTCCTGTCGGGAGGGTTTTTATGGTGACTATGCCGGTTTTGTCCCCTCCCCCTTCTTAGCTATAGCCTAAGCTAAGGAAACACTCAGGGATGCAGTTCATGGCCCCAATCGCAGTCATGGCTGCCTTAAATCCCTTTTTGCCGTGATGCACGCCTCCTTTGCACGAAATTCTCTCTCCTGTAGGTGTATGGTGCCTAGCCCTGAGATGCACCAAAGTCCAGTCCCTACCCCCGGACGACACTTAACACTTAGGGTTTTTTTAAAATACCCTATTACTATTACTCAGTGAGTGGCAACTTGATGTATATGAAACAATGTGCCATTTACAAAATCCTGTATCAGCTGATGCACATGCGTGCACTGCTTACGCATAATAGACTAGCCGAAAATACGCGGTAAGAAAGAGTTCCTAGATTAATTAATACATTTTATTTTATCTGGTCATAAAAAAAGCAGTTTTCAGCCATTGAAAATTAAACTCGATATTAAAGTAGTTAATAGGAGTTTAAAATGAAATGCATGTCAAAACGATCTGTATCGAAATTAAACACAATTTCGAAACCTTTTTTCACATCTTATTCGCCCCTCTCTAACCACGCTTTCATTATGTGTTTGATATTAATTCCAAAAGAATACAAAAATATTGCATTGCATTGTTTAATTATATTTTCTAATAATTTGACGAAATATATTTAAAATTCGTGTCGTTCCGAGCCAGTAATAGAAGAGCAGTCAACTTTAAAAAGACGCAATCTATTGAGCAAAGTAAGTGGCTCAGACCTCGCTCCGGACATGTTGTGCATGCCATCTATCGGATTTTTTCCGAAGTATTACCAGCCAGAAAAAAGTAGCATTCGTGTGCGATATATATAAATTTACGAACAGATACCAATAGTTTTATTTTTTGTGAGCTCTGCATAATTTTTAAAGTAACATATTTCGTGTACAGTGATTTTGATTACTAGTAATTTCTATTCGGCCATAATGTTCTCCGAAAATCCATTAACTTGTTTCCGAATAAAGTGGGACACGCATGAATAGTTTTTAAGCAATTCTAACATTATTCCACATCACATATTTCCAACTCGAATACTCGTATATTAGCTATAATGTCCAATGTGTGATAATAGCTACAACTATCGTTTCGCAAATATTATCTCAAATTGTCAAATAAAAAAGAGTTAGCAAATATTAAATTTTTTGCAGGTTTTAATATTTTTACTTTTATAACCTACTAAATTTTTTTTAGATAGATGTCAGTATAAAATATTTTAAAATTTGTTTAACATTACATTTTTTTGTAGTTATTAAATTTTAAATTAATTATTTATATTTTTGTCCTTTAACATAACAATTTACTGATTAATTGATTTATGAATACATTACTTTTACTACAATCGCAGCTACGTATTTCTGAGTAGCAAGTTTGCCTAAAAGTCCCACGAACAGTACGTTGACAAGGGGATCGACTAATAATGACAGCATGAAAATAAACAACATAGTTGCCATGTGGTCGATCAGCTGTTGGCGGAAGGATACGTAGTCAGATGTAAACAGTGGTGCTACTTTTGCAGACCTGTCAGAATCTGGCCAGCTTATATGAGACAGAGTATAGTTAGGGGGGAATACCCACCCCCCTCAAGAGTACAATGGGCAAAGCCATACCTCAGACTCCTACAGACAAGCTAACTGCCTGTAAAAGAGGGGGAAACCCGCGGCAGAGCGGAGATGCGAATACTGCAATCTCCAGACTGGATAAACAAAACCTGGCCGCTCACGACCCCAGAAATGGCGTCTGGGGGTTTGGGTGGAGGGTCCAGTGGCTACAACCTCCTTCCCGCTTCGCGACCGCGGCATAATGAAGGATGTTGTGGGTGTGTGGAGGGAGGGGAGGGGACCGGACCCCCGATGGCCAAGCACCGCATTATCACATCACCCATGAAATCATTTACCATGTCCATTAATTTCACCAAGTTCATTAAAATCCCAGGTTAGTGCAGAGGCAATAAGGGCTAAGCATATTGACCTGCAATTATCAATGAATATAATTTTTTGTTGGGGGAGCGGGCCCCCTTAATTTGAGCGAGTTTGTGCTCACATCAGCATGCACATTCGAGCTGCGGCTTTTAAAGTTACTGTGTAAGGACTATTTTCAATTAACTTTCTATTCTTATTATTATCTTAAAATTAGGGATTGTGTGAAAACTTTATTCATGTTTTTGGGGATTTCTATATTTATATTGGGGAAAAAGGGGAGTACCCCCTTGTAAAAAAAACCCGAAGCACTGTTTGTGGGATGGTTTATGCACCGTTTGTAAGATAGTTTATTCATCTTCTAGTTTTTTGACTTCGGTCAATGTTCCCATTAAAATGAGAAATATTTTAATCGATGATGTTTCTTTTCCCAGTTTTTCATTTGCTGTTTTGATGATTGGTAATAATGGTGTAGGTGTTTCATGAAAATATAAATTTTATTGAGGGATTTCTCTAGTTCTGATGTTATTTCTAGTGTTGCTGGTTGACAGCAGGATTGTTGGGGTGCTGGCGCATTCAGGGAGTTGAAAATCTGCCTGTGGGTTGTTAGGTGTTGTGGCATTGGTTCTTGTTTTCTGCGAGGCTTGGGTGGCTTGGGAGCTGCCATCTTGGTTTGTTGTAGGTGGATGGTGATTGCGGTTTCTGTGGTGCTTGGAGCTGTGGTTCTTGCTGAGTGGGGTGGAAAGTTGCCTGTTGACATGACTGGTGGTGCAGGTATTGAGTTCCATGGTTTAGTTTGGGCTACACAATTTTTGTGTTTCTCTTCTTTTTCCAGGCACTTTGAGCAGTCTTTGTTGCCGGCCATGTGGTCGCCGCCACAGTTTGGGCAATTTTTGGTGTCTTCTGGTGTAAGAGTGCATGCCTCTATGGTGTGTTGCCTAGATCATTGGGGGCATATGGGGTCTCTGTGGCAGTTGGACGCCACATGGCCATAGCACTGACACTTCTTGCACCTCTTTGGTGCCAGTGATTGGTATTTTTTTGTTGTTATTATGTAATAGGGAACTTGGGCTGTTTGGAGATGTTTCTGATCTTCTTGTTCGTCTTGTACAGTGACCATAACTGGTGGCCAGTAGTAGTCGCTACGGTCTATTGTTGGGTCCCCCAGGATTTTTTCGATAGGGTTCTTGAAGCCTTTGTTTCTGAGGTCTTCCTCTATGTCTTCTGGGGTTGTATTGTTTGGAATGTGTCGTACAACTACTGTGGGTTCGGGGTTGGTTGAGTTGAAAGTATATGGTTTGTAGTTGTTTTGTTTCAAAAATTTCATTAGTTTACTGTGCGTTTTCTGCGATTCTGGGTTGAATCTCAGTGTAGGTCCTCTTTGTGTTACGTAGAACGGACCTATTCGTTTTTGGAGGTCTCTCAGCCGTGTTGTGGGTATGGAACCAATCAGAGTAACGCGATGCAGTCGGCAGCGCCCACATAAGGCAACAAGCATCTGGCAAATTTGCTAGATCGGTTACTGTTGCTACAATGGCAGGTTATCAAGATTTAAGTGAGTTTGAACGTATTGTTATAGTCGGCGCACGAGAGATGGGACATAGCATCTCCAAGGTAGCGATACAATTTGGATTTTCGCGTACGACCATTTTCCGGTAAAACATCAAATCTTTGACATCGCTGCGGCTGGAAAAAGATCGTGAACTAATGGGACAAATGACGACTGACGATAATCATTAAACATGACAGACGTACTACCCTTTCTCCAATTGGCACCGATTTCAATGCTGGGGCATCAACAAGTGCCGGCGTGTGAACTATTAATCATTAATATGGACTTTCGGAGCCGAAGACCCACTCGTGTACCGTTGTTAACTGCACGACACAACGCTTTACACCTCGCCATTCGACTGTTGATTACTGGAAACACGTTGCCTGGTCTGACGAGTCTCGTTTATAATTGTATCGGGTGGAAGGACGTGTATGGGTATGGAGAAAACCTCATGAATCCATGGACCCTACATGTTAACAGGGGACTGTTTAAGCTAGTGGAGGCTCTGTCATGGTATGGGGTGTGTGCAGTTGGCGTGAAATGGGACTCCTGATACGTCTAGATACGACTCTGACAGATGACAGATAAGTAAGCATCCTGTCCAATCACCTGCACCCATTCATGTCCATTGAGCATTCCGATGGATGTGGGCAATTCCAGCAGGACAATGCAACACCCCACATGTCANATGGTATGGGGTGTGTGCAGTTGGCGTGAAATGGGACTCCTGATACGTCTAGATACGACTCTGACAGGTGACAGATAAGTAAGCATCCTGTCCAATCACCTGCACCCATTCATGTCCATTGAGCATTCCGATGGATGTGGGCAATTCCAGCAGGACAATGCAACACCCCACATGTCGAGAGTTGCTACCGAGTGGTTCTAGGAACACTCTTCTGACTTTAGACACTTCCATTGGCCACCTAAATCACCAGACATGAACGTTATTGAGCATATCTGGGATGCATTGCAACGTGCCGTTCAGAAGAGATCTCCACCGCCTCGCACTCCTATGGATTTGTGGACTGCCCTGCAGGATTCATGGTGTGAAATGCCTCCTGCATGCCTTCAGACATTAGTCGAGTCTATGCCACGTCATCTTGCGGCACTTCAACGTGCTCGCGGGGACCTTACACGATATTATGCACGTGTACCAGTTTTTTTGGCTCTTCAGTGCATATCGCAAATATCAGGCGCGCCTCTTGAGTTTGGAAAACATGTTGGTTTGTTTGTCGCGAAGGTAACGTAATTATTGTTAGATGCATGTGTGTATAAAACTCTGCCAATGGCATTTGTTATCCTACAGCCACAGTCTGTATGTTTACTGTTTAAATCCCCTGCAATGAAAAATTCCCTTTAGACCTCTATTAATTTATTGAGGTCTTGTGTAAGTAATGATGTATTTAGTGCTTTATGTGCTGCTGTCATGCAGACGTGTGTGTGGTTTTTTGTGTACATTTATGCTAGTGGCCTCCAAGTGTGTAAGCCCTGTAATATTAACTGGTTGACGATTTATTTATTTAATGCTTAATTAAAATTGTTGTTTCACATGAGTGGGATGGTTTGTTTTCTATAGTACGAGGGTTATTCGGAAAGTAAGGTCCGAATCGCTGTAGGTAATCGAATGTCGCGTGAACATTGTAACACGCATGCGCACCGACTCCCTGCATGCCTTGCTCGTCAAACTGTGCCATTTACATTCGTATTGTTGCAGTGTGCTGTTTACATTGTCAGTTGAAAATGTTTAAAACAATTGATAAGCCCGCTGACTTTGAAATACCGTCAGTGATTCGGTTTTTGACAGCAAGGAACATTTCAGCAGTGGAAGTTCATCGACAGATAAGTCAAGTGTATGGCCTCAATGTGACAATGCGATGAGTGACAGCAAAGTGCGTACATGGGTGAGAGCTTTCAATGACTGGCGGGAAAATGTCCATAATGAACGGCGATCGGGTCGACCATCAGTGATTACAGAAGATTTGGTCAAACCTGCGGACGAAAAGATTCGTAAAAACCGGCGATTCACAATTTCAACTTTAGCATTGGAATTTCCGAATGTGGGTAAAACAACTTTGCACAAAATTGTCTCTGAAAATTTGCAATTTCACAAATTGTGCACATGTTGGGTTCCCAGGCTGCTTATTGAGGAACACCAAATGAAAATAATGGCTTGTGCTCTTTATTTTTTGGACCGATATCATAAGGAAGATGATCAATTTTTAGAGATGATTGTCACAGGGGACGAGACGTGGGTTTCTCATCACCATCGAAATCACCAGTCAAAGTCAAGGCCAAGCGGACAATCTCAACATGCAAGGTTATGGCAACCGTGTTCTGGGATGGACATGGATTCTTGTAAGTCGAGTTTATGCAGCAAGGGACAACAATCAATGCAGCCGCGTACTGTGTTACCCTGACTTAACTTCGATGTGCAATACGAAATAAGCGACGTGGCCTTTTGACGTCTGGAGTTTTGTTGCTGCATGTCAATGCCAGACCCCATTCTGCCATTCACACCCAAAATCTGATCATATATTTTGGATGGGAAAATATTGACCACTCACCGTACAGTCCAGATTTGGCACCGAGCGATTTTCACTTGTTCTGCTATTTTATGAATTCTTGCCAATTGGTACTAAATACATAGATGCAGGTGTCGAGAATACACTATACATTTGCTGGAAACATTGCAAGGTTAATGATAAGGATATACATAAAACTACATAGGTCCAAGGCCAGGCAAGCGCCAGCCGGCAGAAGAGGCGGTCATAGGAGAAGGGTTAGAGGAAGATAGTAAGCCCTCTCTTCACTGAAAATGCGACACTAAGGACCTACCAGCTCCATACGACCACCTAACAACCACGACGAAAGCAATCCTATGTCAGGGGGGCACTCCCTCGCATAAGTGTGTCAATCCCCCCTAAATATCGCAGCTTGTAGTCTCTCGCCCTAGGAAGTCCCAGGTTGTGGCTGTCACCCATGCCCTCAGACCCCCCCAGGGGATGATATCTGCGTCCCACTTGGTTGAACAGCGACCAGCTGGCAAATGTATGGCCCACCAGACTGAATACAAATAAACATAATAAACATAATACTCAGAAACACACAATATTATCAAAGTACCAGGCAGGCAATCCACCCACATCCTACCAATTGCAAGACAAGGAAAATTAAACATAGAAAATGTTCAAAGATTACGTACTCTCGTAACATGGTTATGCTGCTTAGTGGACCAGCAGAAGCGTCGCCAACATATGAGTGAGCCAAAGAGGACATGGGTTGGCACAGACCAAAGAAGGGAGATATTCCCAACCAACGCCTTAAGAGAGGGGAGTGACTGAGGAAACCATACTCCCTTCCACGAAACTGTGATAGGGAGTGCAGCCACCTCAGCCACCCCACACTCTTCCATGACAGATGTATGTAATGAGATCATGGTTTTTCCCATATCGATCCCTCTTCTTCTCATTTTAACCCACGACACTGGACAACCTGGGCATCAAGGACATACGCAGACCCTTGACCAGGTTTATAAACAACAAGGTCAGGTTTAGGCAGTCCATCGGCAGTGCGATACCGGGGTTCTTTGCGAACGTGGAACCCTTTCCCCTCAAGGTGTTCAGCTAGCACCTCGACGAGGTGGTTGTACCGAGAGACCTGCGCATCATGGGTACGAGGACATTGCTGCACCACAAGATACGCGGTCTCGGCATCATCACACCCAGCTCGACAGTTAGGAAGAGAGCCAGAGGGGTCCCTCCTACCTCTGCTAGTTCTCACCGCTGTAGGGAGACTGATACTTATCAGTTGGACGTAAGAAATGAAGTCAGAAGAAGGGACCCCCCGGCCCCCTGCGAAAGCCAAGAAGTCGTGATGGTAGACGAGGGAGAAGTGGGCTCCATGTCAGCACCATCCACTGACCCAAGCCAGACGGCGCGCCAGAATGATTTTAGTTTTGACGAAGTGTCAAGAAGTCTTCCGTCCGCCATCGCCGCACCCTCCGCCCACTCTACCCTCTGAGAGAAGTAAGGCATATCGCACAAGGCCCTAGCTGGAGCATAATTGGATTTATTGAAGTCAAATGCCTTTAGGTAGCCAAGCGCTTCGCCACAGATGACGAGGTGAAAGAAGCAGTTACAGACTGGTTATCCTCACAGGCGGCAGACGTTAATGACTTAGGCATACAAAAGCTTGTAGAACGTTATGACAAATGTTTAAACAAATATGGGAACTCTGTAGAAAAATAGAGAAACATGTAAGGAATTAAATAAAAAAGGTTTTTGAAAAAATCTGTGATGGTTTATATTTTATAAGAAATCGGACTTTACTTTCCGAATAACCCTTGTATATCCACATATGCTAAATCTGTGCTGCGGTTCAAGAAAAGTTTCTGTAATGAATGCTATATCAATACTGTACATGGCCAAGCATTGTTCTAGCTCATATGTGTTATTTTTAATTCCAGCGGCATTGTAGATTAGTGTTTGAAGTGATTTGTGCTGGATTTTGGTTATTTTATTTGCCCAGGCAGCTTATTGCTTCAATTAGTGTGGCTTGTTTCGTGGCAAGTGTTGTTGCCTCGCTGATTGGTTGACAGTATGGCTTTCATTTCTTGATTAAGTTGGCGTAACTGCACATTCACAGTATTTCGGTCAGTACCGGCATGCTGGAAATATCACCCAGCCTTTCTTGTGCTGAAGTGTGAGTGGAAGTGAAGGATTGTGTCTGATTGGCTGAAGACATGGGCTCTGGGCCAATCACAGCTTCAGCTATGTACCAGACTTACTCTGCATACAGAGTCTTTTTCGGAGGCTGTTTTGGCACACGAGGCGATGCGTTATTAATGGTTTTTTTGAGTGGGAGGGGAGGGAACTGCTGCCTGCTTGCGGTGCTTACTGCTTGCACGCGTGCAGTCACACCATTCTTCTGTGTTTGTTGTGTTCCACTTCTTGTGTTATCTCAGCGGCTTTCCACCAGTTTTATGCAATGTGGGCATTGTTTCCAAGCCGCAGTATGTCTGTCTTGGCTGCAGTTCCCTCACTTTGCGGGAGCGGACTCGGGTACTCTACACTCGCTGCGCAGGTGTGCGCCTGCACAGCGAGTGCATTTCGGCGCCTGGTTACACCTGGCACTCGTGTGACCATAATAGCCGCAGCGTTTGCACCGCGGGACATCCTCAGGTCGAGATATGTACTTCCCGACCCGAGACTTGTGTCCATTGTAGTTGTTTAATGTTGAAAATTTGTGTGTTGGCCTTGCTACGAGGCAGAACATGCCAATACCGATATATGTAGTTGTGACATCTGGGTTGGTTTGTCTTTTATTAAATTGTCGTACATCCGACACCTAGACTCCTACCTTCTGTAGCTCATCGAAAATGTCATCTTCTGGGGTGTGGCGTTCAAGGCCCTTAAAATTGGCTTTAATGTGTGCGTGTGTATAGAAAGCAATTTGTTCCGCCTTCAGCCAGTTTATAGCCTTGTTGTAGCCCTCTCTTGTTCCAAGAGACAGTCGGATCGCAGGCCGGTAAGTGTATTTTTGAACACGATGTTCTGTTGTTCAAAAAACTGGGCGACGTGTTTCAACCGGCGTGTGTCTTTGATAAAGATCGGCACGCTTTTGTATTGCGGCTGATCTGTGCGTTCATGATTGTTTTTCTTGTGGCAAGTTAGCAAACTTGTTCACAGTGGGGATTGAAGTTGGTGTTTGCGGGGACTTGGTCTTGCCATTCTTTCTCCCTGTAGCTACAGTGTAGCCTTCATCCGGGCATATGTCTGCAGTCTTCCGAGGCGGTGTCTGAATCGTGGTCACTGTGTCGTTTTAAAGACGCATACTCTGCGTCCATGCTTTGTGTTGATGTGTCGGCCATTGATTATAGGAATCACAGCAAAATATAAATGCCTAAGAAACGTTCTGCTACGCAAATAAGTGAATGCGAGGACCACCAGCTGGTTGTATTCGCTGGGACTAGTTAGCCAGGGTCAGGCTAGGCCGGAGGGGAGCTGCTCTCCAGGTACTTCCTTGCGAGTTTAGCAAGCCGACCGCGGTAGTGCGAAGACGTCCTCCCACGACGAGTCGATCTCTTCCGACTGACGACGGAGAACGACGGAGAACCTCCAACCTTGTTGTCTCAGCGTTTATAAAGCCTGGCCATGTGTCATCGATCTCCCCCCTCCGCTTACCGGGCTGACCAGCTCTCCCTTAGCGTCGTTATTCCTGTCCGTTATCCTTAACGGCCATAATAATCTTAATGTTTATTTTCAATGTGGTTCCTGCACAGCTAACGAGAAATTGCCTTTGCGTTTCGTATAAACTTATGTGGTTTACACTATGTGACAGGTATGTTTATTGCAATTTGTTATTAAAATACGAAATCTTCCTTTGTTGGGCATAAATACTAATAATGTTATATTTGAAAATTGCTTCATAAGTTTGAGACTGCTTTTGTTTGTGCCTGTTACAAAGGCCTATTTTTAAATTATTTCTTTAATAATAAAACTTGTATCATGGTAATTTAATCCATAGAGGCTCAGTGCTATCCTTAGTTTTTAGATATATTTTCAAAAAACTGGGGTACCAAAATGATATTACTAAGTAAGATGCTTCACGTTTTTTTTTTTTGAGAATTGAGAGGTATCTGTTTGCAGGAAAATATTTAAATTAAGCATAGCCACATGAGTCTAANTACAAAGGCCTATTTTTAAATTATTTCTTTAATAATAAAACTTGTATCATGGTAATTTAATCCATAGAGGCTCAGTCCTATCCTTAGTTTTTAGATATATTTTCAAAAAACTGGGGTACCAAAATGATATTACTAAGTAAGATGCTTCACGTTTTTTTTTTTTTGAGAATTGAGAGGTATCTGTTTGCAGGAAAATATTTAAATTAAGCATAGCCACATGAGTCTAANGTTTTTTTTTTTTGAGAATTGAGAGGTATCTGTTTGCAGGAAAATATTTAAATTAAGCATAGCCACATGAGTCTAAAATAAAAGTAATTCGTGGGAGCAAAATTCTCGTATAAAAAATTTATCTACAAGTTTTAGTTCATTGCTTAATGTTGTGCTAACATTTTGAAACGCCGACTACATCTCAAATATTAACGAAGGTGGTGACAATTGAAGCAAAATATGTTAAAACTATCATTTAATTTTTTAAGATACATAAGTTTCCAATAATAATTTAATCCCTTCTTCAAAGTTTCTCTGTAATCCACAACAACCTGCCGAAAATACATTCACACACATGCTAACGCTAGGATGGCGAAAACAAAACATGTGCGCCTACGTCACACACACGTTAGCCAGTAGGAAACTATTTTGATTGTTTACAAAGGAGTTAAAAAAATGTTACATTTTGAGAGCGTGATAATTTGAAAACTATGGTACGCGCGGGAATAATACTTTGCATGGCAGTATTATATACGGTAATTATTGAAATGACATCAATAAAAGCGTAATTGAACTTTCAGGAAAAACCGTTAACCGCAGGTTTGTCGCCGACAGCTAGCTGAGTCACTAAGTGCAGGAAGTGTGTTGGCGTGTGACTCGGCTCATGTGGAAGTGTTCGTTACGCCTGGACGCTCACACTCACTGGAGCAGGTTACCTCGTCTCACTTGACACGTCACCACAGCAGGATGTTCACTCCGCAGCCATGCGTCAGTCTCTTCTCTTACCATCACCAACACCCTCGTGTTCTTTCTTTCCTCCAGTTGGCGCGTATCTACAGTTTAACACAACTGTCCTCACGGAAAATAACTGAACTAAACATGGTCTTCGGCAGATGTTGGGTTCTGAGGCACGGCGAGCTCAGCAAATAATGATCACCTTCTGAAAACATTTCTCACCTCGACTTGTTCAATGACAAGTCTTGCCATTGTCTGATTTCCAGCAATTATTTACTGTGGGCACAGAAAACCTTCAACGATACAGCTGTAAATGACAACAAAACTTTCTAAAACTATAAATCAGTAAATAAAATAAAAAGCAGAAAAAAGAGATGAAGGCCACGAAACCTACTTGGTCGTGAAAACATGAATGCAAATGTGAACCCAAGCAGTGCTGCCACCCAAGCAGTCCACTCCCCTCCTGCGTGGAGGAGACTTTGCTTGGAAGTTAACTAACAAACACAAAGAATGTCGAAATGTAATTCAGTCAATGTCGGAAACAAATATACTCTGAATGTAATATTTCTAACTGCTGTGTTATTTTCAACACTAATGAAATTATAATTCACAAGTTAATTGCAATTTGAAAAACGACACATTGAGTAACGTAAAGATTAAAATAATGGAATTTAAAATTAACTGAAGACGATCTGCGCTTATTTTTAGATGTTCCGATGTTATAGGATGAAAAAATAACACAAATTTGCGCAGGGGAATATGCAGCATATCATATTTTGTTCTGGAGAGGAGGGCAAGCCAATATAAAATGTAACAATTAATGCAGTCTTTATTGTTCTACAAAATTTCACACACAAAGATATCAAACAAATATGTATGTGTTATTTATTGATTTTAATTAGTTACTCTGGAGGATGTCATTGTTCAAGCACTCAAAATAATAAAATATTAAAAGTAATTGAACGTATGTTGAAACTCATATGTAAAGAGTTATAACCAAAATAAATCACGAATTAAAGGTTTTACAGTTTCTAAACTACTAAATAATTACAAATTTTTAATTATTGAACATAATGATTTATTTGCGAGAAGTTTCTACGCCTTACTCCACGGAGCTCTAGTCAACGCAGTATTTTGCATGATTGATTACTGAAAGAGGCAATACAATTTAAATCTATGAGGGGAGTATTGCAGTACAGCCATGACATTTTTTATCGTAGAAAATTAATTTTACTTGGTACACTAACAAACTGGTGAAGAAATTATTAACCATTTACGTGCACGTTGCGATGAATGGATCAACGTTGACCGAACATTTTTCTTCTATCGCATCTTGAAGTTAGGAGGGGGAAGTTGGGGTTTCAGGGCAGGGCCGTATCTGCACGCTCTGAAGATGTTCCAAATTCTGCAAAAAAAAAAACTGTATTGACTTGACAACTTTGCCGTGTCGCTACAGAAAAAAAAAAACAACGTATTCGCAAAACTTTATAACCACTGAAGTTTGTTAAAATCCCAGTCAATATTTGTTACACCAAATTAGGGTATTTTTCTGTGGAGACAATCCTAAAAGAAATGGAGAGGATGCATGTTAGCGTGTCATAAAAAACACAATTTAAAAAATCCGAAATGTGTAACTCATTTTAAAGAGTGGAAATAAAAATAAGACGATATTTCATAAATATATACAGGCTGTTTCTAAATTAGACCGAAAAACTCCAGTTGCAAGTTAATCACGAGAAAAGGAGAACAAAAAATTATACGACTTATGGTTTAAAGTAAATCCTAAGGACAGTACACAATTAACACAATCAATTTTCCACATTATCCTGGCACTCAGTGTTCCTAATCCATCTCCAGTAGTTATAACAAACCAGTGCTTTATGTCCAACTTCAAAGAGATGTACCGCCCGTAGGATTCGTTTGAGACCACAGGTCATATATGCTTTCGCGTTCATTTCTCGTAATTAACACGCAGCCGAAGTTTGTCGGTCTGATTTCAAATCATCTTGAAGTACACTGAAGAGCCAAAAAAACTGGCATAGGCGTGCGTATGCAAATAACAGAGGTATGGAACTAATCAGAGTTACGCGATGCGGTCGGCAGTGCCTATATAAGACAACAAGCGTCTGGCAAAGTTGCAGTTTCTCGTGTACCTTGGGGCATCGCTTATTACTCTAAGATATTAGTTTTGTACAATTTTCTAAATGATTTATTAGTTGTTTAGTTGCGTTTCCCCACACTACATTCCCGTACATGAGGGCTGAGTGAACGATTGAGTTGTATATTAATAGTTTAAGTCTTTTGTTTAGTCTGTTGCATTTAAGCAGGGAATATAGTTTACTTAATTTTGCATATGCGAGTTGTTTTGTGTATTTTATATGGGCGTCCCAGTGCAGTTTAGGTATTTTGCGGTGTTAGAAAAGGGGATATCTATATTATTATATTTCAAGGTTTTAGCTTCGAACTTTCGTCGTCGTGTTAATACTAGAGCCTGGCTTCTCTCGGCATTTATTTTTATCTCCCAGCGATGGAACCACTGTCTCAGCTCGTCGAGCTGTATCTGTGTGTATATGTGTGTAAAGAAGACTTTTGTCGTGTGCGAAAATGACTGTACCATCCGCGTACATTTGTACTGAACAGTGGGAGTGCGGGATATCAGCAGTGCATTTGTTATACAAGAATGGCTGAGTGCAGAACCTCGTGGCACTCCTGCGGTGAGCTGGCGGGTAGAGGAATTGTAATTGTCAATACTAACGTAGAATTGTCTGTTTAGAAAGTAGTTGTTTAGGAGCTGTATGAAGCAATCTGGGAAACGGAAATTTATTAGTTTTTGTAGGAGGCCTTTTATCGAAACTTTGTCAAAAGCCTTCGCTACGTTCAAGGAAACTGCTAGTGTGTGTGTGTATGTTCTAGTATGGCTTTGGTCGTGTCTGTTGCAAACTTTGTGCGTGCATGAACAGTGGTGTGTTGGGCTTTAAAACCGTATTGATTATCCGGAATAACGCCACCAATTTCAGCGTGTGTGTTTAGCCTAGTTAGCAGCATCTTCTCGAATATCTTACTCCGCGAGCTGAGCAGTGATATTGGCCGCCGGTTTTGTGGATAGGAGGGGTTTATCCCGGGTTTGGGTAGTGTAGTTACTTTAGTAATTTTCCAGTCTGTAGGGTAGTATTTTTATTTTAAAATTGCATTTAAAATGTCTATTATAAAACACTGTCGTGGGTAGGGCAGATTTTTAAGAGTTTGATATTTTATTGTGTCGGGCCCCGGCGCCTTTTTTTTCTTTTGCTGTTTTTAGGGTGAAAAGTTATGGGAGTGTAACTGGTTCCGGGCCAGTTGTGGGTTGTTTATTTAAAAAGTTATTTACGGTTGTATTTATATCTCTAGTGAAATTAATGTCACCGATGTCATTATTTAGTGAGAATTGGTCTTCTAATGAGTCAGCTATTGCCTCTGCTTTGTCCTCCGGGTTATATTTTAATCCGTTTTCTGTGGATATTGGTATTGACGGGGTTTTGCTACTTAATCCTCTTAGTGTGCGGTAAATGCTCCAAAAAATTTGTGGATTATCTGCGTGCTCGGTGACAAAAGTTTCCCATTTATTTACACGGAGGTTATTTATTTCTGTTCTGAGTTTTTTCTTTAGTTTATAGTATTTATTTTTAGATTCCTGCGTTTCGTGTCGCTGGTAATCGTGCCTAGTTTGTCTTTTATCTATTAAGAGGATGTCTATTTCCGGTAAGTTTTGACGCAGGAATTCTCTATTGCTGAACAAAAGAAAAATGTGGCTAAAAATATGATTTACTGGCAGTTGGTATAAACCAAAGCCGGTCCGATCGTTAAGTATGTACCCAAAGTCAAGTGAAGTATGTAAGTGTGTGTGTAAGTGTATATAT
>NQII01000134.1:776309-805373 GCA_002778355.1 Clitarchus hookeri | reverse complement strand
TATATATATGGAACTATTTGGGTCCAACACTTACAATTCGTCCCCAAAACCAGAATCACAAAAAAATATTTAAAAAATGACGCACAGTACATAACATTGCTATATTACAGAAAAATAATTCAAAGGAATATGCTTCAGTCTACACAAAGTAAAGATATTATACATAAAGTAAGTAGGCATGTTTGTGTTTGTGTTTTTTTTAAATGTGCATTCAATTTAAATTTGGATAATTAATCGTTATGACAGTTTTGTAAACATCCATGCCAATAAAATTTTGTAAGAAAATCACCAGTTATTAAGTTGTCATGCGGTAAGAAGGTTAATTTATTATTTGTACAATTATGATCTTTTGTAATTTCAAATGTCCACAAACCTACACTTTTAAATTTAATTAATAATACATGCTTCAATATTTAAAAAATATATATATAGTAAATGGATACAAAAAATTGAACATCTTTACAAAGAATATTTACTCTGAAAATAATAATAATTAATTTGAAAAATCATGCAATGACGTATTTTTCAAACCAAACAGTTAACTCCTAACCTCCTAATATAACATCAACAAACACTTTGGATTTCACAATTTTGTGGGTAAAATTTTAATATACTTAAAATTAAAATAATTCATGCTGTATTCTGTTGTTACATTGTCTTAAATAAACATGGTTGATAACGAAAATAACTTAAATCCTAGACAATCCACACGATTTTTCTGGTACTTTGTAGGAACTTTTGATAACATACAGTGTATTTACTCCCACTATTCAACAGTCCCGAAAATTTGAAAGCGATACTCATTATTTGTGAACTGCCTCGTGAGATTAGACGCACAAAGACCGCCCATCCTTTCCTTGTGTATATTCAGAACAGAAACATAGTTCAGCCTAACTTGGTTCATTGTTGCTCTGAGGTAGTGTTTTTAAACGCCGCATTGCAGAAAAACTACGCTCTGTTGATGAAGATGATGCAGGGACCACAATAAGCATCATAAAAAGATTTCCAACATTGCAGAAAAGAGTACCACGAATTTCTTATTGCAATTTGCTAAATGCTGTAGCTATTTCATCCACAGTTTTACACCCGGAGAATATGTCTTCCAGGGACGACAGATTGGCTTTCAGCTTCTCTGCATTTATGCCATACTTTTCTAGCAACTCTTCTAAGTTCTCACCTGCACCCCAGTCAAATGGATTTGTGAGGGCTTTTTCAAGTTGAGAGTACAGCTTGAACCCATTCTGGTCAAATCTCTCTCGTACTTCACTCATCATTAGATACAGAATATCAAATGTCTTTCTTCAGAAGCTCTTGAGGTGTTGTGGAAGTGTGAGGTAGATACACGAGTGCTATCGTACTCGTACCTACGTGGTGGGCAGCGATTGCGTGTTACTACTGGAGGTAGCAGGTCATAAGAAGCCAAAGCATGTTCCATTTAGTTCCAAAGTTTCGAAAAAGTAATACCAGTTCTCATTTTATCCAAGGTTTTGAGTGTCATAGAAATAGCACATTTAGCTCCAGCTATTTAACACGCTGAACTCTGCAAAAGTTTGCTGAAATCTTCATAAATTGTAAAAATGTCGCGTAAAGCTATAAGCATGAAGTAAACAGAGCCCTTTTATAACTGATCACGTAGGCCTCTTGCTTTGGCCAAAATATTTATCTTGTGTTCTTCATCATTTATTCAACAACTTTTCGAGATTCTGAAAGTTCTTGTAGGAGTTCCAATACAGATTCATAACTATTTAAAAGCCCATTTATTGCTCTTACTCGCACAGTCCATCTTGTAGGACATATCATTGTCGGCCCTACGCCGGTTTCTTCTTTTGTTTCCCGAAAGTCTTCTAAAAGAGCTTTTCTCGTAGGCGATGCCCCGACGACTACGCCAACATCATTCGTACACTGCAAGGCTTCTCTTGCTGCCGGAATGCATTTTGTTACGTCTTTGAAAACCAGCTGAAGGTAGTGGGCAGCATAGTGAGCATAAGCATATACAGCTAGAGGTTGGATGTCTCGTATTCTGGCTTGCACTTTCTTGAATTCGCCCTTCAAGTTCGAGCAGCCGTCATAACACTGACCTCGCTGCAATTCAATGGGGAGATTTAGGCGTTTCAATGCGTCCAGAATGATCTCTGCCAGAGTTTTAACAGTTGTATCCTTTGTAGTCCTCACATATCTCCTCACCGGCTTTGCTGAAAAATGTGTCGTGAATAATGCAGAAGACGACATGAACACAGACTACTTTTTCTTGAAGACCCCGATGAACATGTTTATACTCTCAGCCATTTGATTGCCTTGCGCAGTAAGGAGACATCTTTAATCATCGGTGAACTTAAGGAAAGGGGTTACATCGAATGAAACCATTGTATACTATCCATCATCTGCAAACATCACAGAAATGCAGAGATTGAATGCATGGAAGAAGTGAGATAATACATTTATGTGTTCTTTGTTGTGCAATTTGAATTTATTAAACCTTACGTTACTTCTTTTTTGAAGAAGGTATTATTTCAGTGGTGTATAAAATCGAATGGAAGAGTCTGTTTTGAAGATAATTGAACTAGAAAGTGCGTTACGGGAAATATGGTTCAATATTAAGTATTATGTCTTTCTCGGTCTGTTTACGTCAGCTGAGTTTTGTTTGACAAACAAACGAACTGAGGAAGGGATGTTTTTGAGGAATGAAAGGGCGAAAATGTGGGAGAAACCCTGTCGGGAATCTAACTTGTCTCGTCGTGTTGGGGGGAAGAGGCCGAGTGAAGAATGGGCTGGTGTTGAGGTGGGGACCTCCTGTGCGATAATATGTGTACAAAAGAAAGGACGCTGTACGCGTACTGGTGACGGGAAACGAGAGCTCTAGCCACTGCAGTCCCTCTCTTATATGACACCGTGGAAGAGGTCATCGCTGCAAAATGTGCCTGGAGTCCCGTTTTCAATGGGGAGCCTGAACTCACGTGTCCAAATATTCATAAATTCGCAGATTGCAGTAAACTTTCTCACCTGAGTAATCTGTACTGCAGCCTGTACATTTTTAATTTTCCATGGGTAATAAACCTCATGTGCGTAAACATGTGTAGTTTTAATATATTTTTGTGAAACTTTTGCTTATGTACTTGCATTATACGAGATTTTGTATCTTCATGGCATCACGAGTGGCTGATAGATCGCAAGTATGCTAGCAAGCATCAGAAATCTTTCTGGGCATGACGAAAGTGCACAAAGTTGGTCGCAAAAATTAACACCGATAACAATGGGTGATTTAGCTCTCGCTTCTGACCTTTCGAAAATTGATCGTTCGTATGTCTTTGTGATACACTGGCATGCCTGGGGTTAAACATTACCAAAATGCGTAGGTATCTCTGCAGGTTCATAAAGAACTGGGGACTATTTTAGAATCGGTATTTAGCTCTGTTATTATGATTCGTAGTCTGTTATGTAAAAAAAATAATATATTAGGGGTCTGTACTATTTTTTTTAAATTTTTTGTTCAATTGTCAGGTTTTTGGTGTGTGAACATAAACGTTTCCTCTGAAGGTTCAAGATTAATACAATTTAAAATACTAGGGTTTTTTTTTTCACCTTGGAATATCGCTTCGATTCGGAAATATAAATACGTAGCACTGTTCGGGACATGAAGTGTACTATCTTAAGTTCGTTACTGGCAATTTTCTCCCCTATTTCGGTAATGGGTGGCCGGTTTTCCCTTACCTTAATTTGGTTTGATGTGCAAAAATGTTTAAGGTTTCCACGTCGCAACAAGGGTTGAATATTTTATTCATGAAAGAGGAGGTTTACACACGTATTTGCAGATGTGAGCAGGTCGAATATTCTGTTAGATGTTTTCCTCCCGAACGGTTTAACATTAATTGACCACTGTGTATGTGGACATGGAAATATTTCTAAGTATATGCATCAGCGGATGAAAGGAGCCGTTCGTTGGATTATGACGACAATAATAATGACCCGATTCGGTATACATTCCTAGAATTATCAAAGTGAACAACAACGCATCTTGTGCGGAACGGTAGCTTTAAATATCTGTGAAATGCAAAATAATATCTCAGTATGCCTGAAATATGCAAGTAATTGATGAGACCAAATAAATCTTTGTGCTCAATATAGTAATTTTTTTAAAAATTAATACGTACACATTTGTCTGTATTGCATGTTGCAATTTTTTTTTATGTTTTTCGTCCTTGAAACGTGGCTGGCTCGTGATTCTGAAATCCCGATGCTGCGGATTTTATGTGAGAGAAAATGGTGCAACCCCTTTCCTCTTATAATGAACACACATAAATATTTTTTATTCGTGACTGTATTAGATTATCGTTAAATAGGAGCGTGCGTTTACATTATCTAGGTGGTGTGCAAGCTAAAACAATAATAAAAGTAAATTTTCTACTATTTTGAGACGGAGCGAGTTGCTAGGACAAGCGAGACCAAGGGCCAAGAAACCCTCCCGGAATTCACATGGTGTAATTTTTAAAATAGAAATTCGGGTCGAACGAGTCGAGTATCGAACCGGGTCCCATTGGACACGGGTCTTCCCTGGCGTTGACTTGTGCGTGCAGATATCTGTGTTTATTATCCTATGAACTAAGTTGGCGTGTGTGAGAAATAACACAGGCTGCTGGAGCGACAAGCCTCCTCCCGGCGGTCAGTGCGCTAGGGCAGAGTCCACTTCAACTCCTGGTGCAGCGCGGCTGGCCGTGTGCGCGAGCTCAGATTGCGACTGCACTTGTCTGTCGTTTACTTCTGTAATGGGACTCGTGACCACTTCGTTAAATATGCTTTTATATTAATAGTTATTTAATGTGTCTATCAGTCTCGCCTGCAATTGGGATATTTCGGGCTCTCTCTCTCTCTCTGTGTGTGTGTATGTGTGTGTTTGACGTATGAGCAAGTGGAGAATGATTGTTTTTTCCTTATTTCTTAGTTTCACAGCATCACTAAGTATCTTTGGTTTCGCAGGAATTAATAAAAAATATAATATTGGATTTTTATAGGAAAAAAAACAAAGAAAGGTAAAGTTCGAGCCAGAATTTATTTACAAAAAATGCACTTTGTATTAATTATCTAAATTTTAAAGGGATTAACATAACTCTACAATTGCATGGCCTCCGTAATGCACTGGCTGCAATATGCTCTAAATTTTTTTAGTATTTGTAAAGTCTTTCCTTATGTGTCTCGACGAGGTAAAAGGGCGGTGAATGAGAGCTGTATGCGCGTGTCTTTGCTGGAATTCGTATTGTGGTATACATATGCATGGTTGACTAGCATCTCGGGAATAAACCTATGTTTTAGTTCGCGTAAGTCATAAAGAGTGAATACTATTGACACCTGCTGGATTAGAGGCCGCACACACATACATACACATGTTCGCATGTCACTTTCCATTCGGCTAAAGTCACGTAGTAGTGTGGTCGGACTCTGGAGGGGGAGGGTGGGGGTGTTTTACCGCGGATAAGATACATCTCCTAATGGAGCGAGCGCATACGAATTTATGAAAATACAGAAATTTTTTGGTGAAGGTAAATGTTTTTTATGATTATGTACTTGCCATGGGTGTACCTTTATGGTAGCATCTCCCCACGGTATATAATTTTTTCCCTTCGAAATTTATTATGTGGAAATTATTTATTCATATAAAGAGTTTTATATACTGACAATGGTTGCTAGAAAAATCACCGCACGTAGAGTAACCACATGAGTATTTTTTTCCAGCCGCCGAAATGTTCTAATATATTGATTTTAAACTTGGGAGGAAATGTTTTTAATGATGAGCGTATATGCCTGGGTGAGGGAGAATGCATGGGATCCTTCAGTGTGTGTATCGCATACCGCGAGGGATAGCGAAGTGGTTTTAACACTGTTTTTGGGGTTTTCGAGTTATGAGCAGCATAACACACACGTACACGACACGTGGTTTTTTACAAATCCGTAATTTATTTATTATAATAATTACGTTCGTACACATAACATATATATATACGTTATGTTAGTGACGGCTAGAGTCTCAATGAGCATTTTTTTCTTTAAATTCTGACAATACTGACACACTAAATATTTAATTTTCTTTAAATTATTGGAATACTGATATACTACATATTTTTTCTTTACCAACATTATTTTTTTTTAAATCTCACGTGAGCAGGACATAACTCGAGATAAAATAAAAATCAACATATTGTTTGAAACATATTATTGTTATTCTGCATAATACAAGGATTACTTTTTTTACACGTGTTTCTTCTATGAGTCTTGGTGGGCATTACACATGTAATATTTTTTTTAAGTGTACATTGGGTTTCACATAGTCTTTTATTTTTAATGTACCAAGGGTTATCATAACTCCACAAACTTAGGGATTCGGCGTTGCACGGGGCAGCTTTGATTTTTGCACTCGTGAAGTCTTGTGGCGTACGTCTCGACGAGCTGTCGAAACGGCGGGCAGCGGCAATGCTTGTGAAGGCCTACAAAGTTCGTTCCGATGGCGCACGCATTGCGAATTGCAGACGATTGGCGTCTTCCAAACACATACATAGGGAATTATGGCAGAGTCGAGCACTGCCGGAATTTCCTCGTACGGAATATCCCCTTCGTTCCAGTTAGTCCGTGCGTTTCGAAGTTTGTAGGGAGGTACGTCTGTTGCATGGTGCGTTCGAGGTGTTGCCATGGTCACGGCGGTAAAAAAGAGAAAACTTTGGTTTTCTTGTCTTTGCCACTCTGCTAGATGGCAATATGCTTGATGGTGTACGAATTCAACGAGCGTAAACATTGAATGTTGCAAAACATTTTTGTTTCAATATATATTTTGTTTTGTTATATAAATAATTTTAGGTTTCCATGCACACACCGAGTTGCAAATATGTTTTATAAAGTCATTAAAAACTTTATCGAGGTCCATACACATCGGGCACCTGTGTTCTGGGTTGGTTTCCACGCCGGGTAGTGCTTGCCAGTAAGTTCCTTGAAGGGGAACATCGTCCACGGGTACAGCTTGCGAGTAGATAACTTGCACGTGGACGTCGTCTTCTACGTGGAGGGCATCTTCCACGGGCGCAGGCGTCGCGAGGGCTGCTCGGCGGGCCTTGCACCAACCCCTGTGATGCGGCGTGTCGGGAACCGAGGTGGTGAAGTCCTCGGAACACTCCTTGCGCCGGAGGCAGTCCCGTATGTCTTCGTCTTGCTGCAGGTAGGCCGGAAAATACTTGAATACGGTTGAAATTACATAGGTGCGTAGACCAGGTGAAATTCTTTCTGCAGGTACGGTAACTCGTCCCGTTTGTCCAAGTCACTAAGCGAGCGCTCCCTTCCAAATCTCAAAATGGCCGAAAAGATTTTATGGCCGCTCGGACAACATGCGCACATTTCTAAGAGCGAAATTTTTTTTTTTTTTTTCAAGGGGTCTCTGGGTGCCTCTTATAAAGGTTTTTATGGGAAAAAATAGTCCACACTCGCAATTAAAGTAGGCCGCCTATTGGCCAGAACGATGTGGTTAGCCGATGATAATCGGTGAAGGCCACCAACTAATTGGTTGAACGAAGGTGAATAATTGGTATTTTGGGTGGGGCAATTAGACAATTAGTAACAGGGGTAGATTTCAAGCGAATATTTCTAATTGGTCGAGTGAAGGTTTCTGAAAACGTACAAGAAATCAACCAATGAGAAACATTGGCAGAGAAATTAAATATATTAAAAAGGGGTGGGTCAATTAGCCAATGAAAAACATAGGAGGAGCAATCAAATATATTGGAAGGGGGTGGAGGGGAACCAACTAATTGGTCGAACGAAGGTTTACTACGAAAACACCCTAGTAATTAGCCAATGGGAAACATTGCTGGAGCAATTAAATATATTGGAAAGGGGTGTTGGGCAATTGGTCAATTAAATATATTTAAAGGGGGGGAGTGGAGTGGATCAATCGTCTGCTGGGCCCGGTGCTGTAAACAGTACCAGCAATGTAAAACAAAAAAAAACCAAGATGGCCATCATACGAAGGTGAGAGACAAACTCCAGTAATGTATAAACAAATTTAAAACTAATAAAAACCAATATGGTGGACAAAATAAGGTGAAAAACGAACTCCAACAATGCATAAACAAATGAAAAATGAAAAACCAAGATGGCAGATGGTGGATGTGACGCCTACCAAGATGGCGGATTTCACCCACCGAGATGGTGGAAGGCTGCACCTACCATGATGGCGGATTGTGGCTGTGACGCCTACCAAGATGGCGGACTGCACCTACCAATATGGTGGAATGAGTATGGGTTGACGGGTGTGTGGGTGACCTCCAGAAATTAATTTTTTTTTTTAATAAATTTAAAAAAATTTTTTGTAATAATTTATAATAATTAAAAAAATATATTTTTTAAAATATATTTTTAGGAATTTTTTGGGTTAAAGGTCACTTGGGCCAAGGTAAAAGGTCACCATGCTCAAGGTCATCTGGGTACATATGGCTACCAACCAGAATGACAGAGTACGAACAGATCCGATGCTCCCGTCCCAGGTCCCGATGGAAAAATGATCAATATTTAATGTATATATGCATTTAATCATTTTGCATATTTTGATTCTAATTGTTGAATTGATGTGAAGTCCACCGTAGCCACAATATTATCTGACGAGTTATGAAAATTCAGCATTTCGCTCCTGAACCCAATTTTTCCTCTAGCTGTTCTCATAGGGGCTTCAGAAATCGAAACTCAGTAGTTCATTAGGATTTTGGCCATGTGCACAAAATAAATATACATAGGCTTATCATTCTCTTTCACGAACATATTACGTAGTTTTTAATAGTGATGCTACTGCGGCGAACTTCGAGACGTCNATATGCATTTAATCATTTTGCATATTTTGATTCTAATTGTTGAATTGATGTGAAGTCCACCGTAGCCACAATATTAGCTGACGAGTTATGAAAATTCAGCATTTCGCTCCTGAACCCAATTTTTCCTCTAGCTGTTCTCATAGGGGCTTCAGAAATCGAAACTCAGTAGTTCATTAGGATTTTGGCCATGTGCACAAAATAAATATACATCGGCTTATCATTCTCTTTCACGAACATATTACGTAGTTTTTAATAGTGATGCTACTGCGGCGAACTTCGAGACGTCNCGGCTTATCATTCTCTTTCACGAACATATTACGTAGTTTTTAATAGTGATGCTACTGCGGCGAACTTCGAGACGTCAACTGCAGGAAGATTGTTGTTTCAACAAACATTTTACACCTTATCAGTGATTTAACAATGCGAATTTTGAACTTGCTAGCAGAATGACTGAAAGTAACTAGTGCAAGAACACCACGTGCAATGCAAGTTTTTTTACGTTAGGTTCTTTCACACTAGTTTGAACAATACGTTATTGCATGAAATGAACTGCCATCTTTCTATCGCCATGCACATAGACGCTCTGCAGTTCCGAGTGCATTTTCCCTTTGTGGTAGTCCAGCTAGCTGAGTGTTTAGAGAAGAGGAAGGCTTGGGGTGACTTGGCAACGCGGATGACAAGCAACTAGCTGATGAAGGTTGGCGGCTGAGCTTCTTACTACCCCCTTCCACCCTCTGACGTCAGTAGTCGTTCGACAACTCAAAGCAGCACGGGAGTCATTGCTGCCAACTTTCTTTTGCAATGGAGCGCATGGCGCACAGAGGAAACTTGTAATTTATTGTTTCTTTTTCGGGTGTGAAGAGTATTTTATTGCTGAACATGTAGCGTAATGTATGCATTTGTTTCATTGAGTGTTTTATTGTTTAATTGATCAATTGTTTGTATGTTCTAACGAGTTTATGTTTTCTTCAAGAATGGCTTCATTGGAATTTTCGGAGTGAATTCGAATATGATCTGTGAATACTTCCATTTGTTCACTTTAATTGCATTAATACAAAGTGACGCCTGCGGCGTCCCTATATTTTATTCGTCCGTACCACGCACTAACGAAGCTCACAGGCGAACGACATCAATCAGGATTTAGGGCCTGGCAGCCGTGACGAAGGGAACGGCGCCAGATCGGCCCTACAAGACGACCATTTGCATGGGAAGGCGGACATGCGGGAGAATAGCGTCACGGTGTGGAATCAGGTGACAGCGGGAAGAACACGAAGGCAGCGGCCAGGGGGAGATCCCGAAGTATTCCCACAACGCCGAACAAACAACAAACCTCCAGCTAGAATAGAAGGACAGACGCCAGACTCCGCGAGCAGGCAGGAACGGCGAGACGTATTTATGACCTCGCCAGGCTGTGCTTTGTCCCAGGCTTTCGACCACAATAAAAACCGAGAGAGCGTTTGGACGAACGCAACGAGAGGCCCCTTTCAATTATTTCCGCACGGACAGAACGGAGTGCTGAAACTGGTAAACCAGAACAAAACAGCAGACGCTGGACCCAAGTATGGAGCTGGAGTACACGCCCGCGGTTGATTACCCAGGGGGGCGGTCCGCGGCTACCTGGAGAAACCGGGGCAGTTTAATATGGCAATGAGGGCCTACAAAACCGGAGGAGTCCGAGGAAACATGGCAGTCGGCCGACGAGATTCCGGGAGGGAGGAGTGATTCCGCAGGAGACGAGCACGGCAGCCAGCCGCCATCAGACGCAGAGTCCTGCGTCGACCCGAGAAGGAGGGACGTCGAGACGAGTCACCGAGGCGCCCGTGACAGGACGAGAGCAGTTCCAGCTCACCGGACTTCATCTGCAGGGACAACTACCAGCACAGCAAGCCAGATAAGTACAGTCATCCAGCGAGTATAAAGGACCTTTAGTAGTTATCCCGCAGTGTGAAGGATCTTTTAGAATCATCCAACAAGTGCGACGAAGATCCCCCCCCCTCCTTTTACGACGCGAATTGTACGGCGCATACGTAGAAAAGGGAGGGAGTTGTCTCAAGGGTTCATGTATAAATTCACATGTTCATGCAACAATAAAACCTCGATTTGTGAAATATTAATTACCCTGTATTCATTCATTAGTGAATTGGACCATTAAACAACAGTGTCGAAGCATTCCTACGCCCGATCACTGAGGACTAGTATTAAGTGTTGGCGCCTCACGCCACAGAACGATTACAACACCTACGTCCAAACCTCAGCTTTGGCAGGTGTCAAAAGGGTATGAATTCTCTTGTGCCTTGTGCCATTTCAGAGTGTTTTCTGTTGAATTATCAAGGGTTAATTTTTTTTTATATGTCTTGTTTCCTCCACGTTTCTGTTGTTTAAAAGAAGTCAGTTTGGAATTTGGCAAGTTTGCTTTTTATGTACTGTACTCTCTATGGCGACGCAACCTTTGTATGAATGCAATTAATAAAATGTGCTAACTACAGACAACACTTTATTAACGTAACACATTTTAACTTCCCGAATTTTATTTGAGGAAAACTGACGTTGTAAATAAAAAAAATATTATAATTACTGTGAAAATTAAAAATAGAAATCAATAGAGAAAAATAACTGACACTGAGTCAGACGAATTAAGACCTTTCACTAAAATCACCTTTCGCCTCTCTTTTGTAAGCCATATTAAATTTCAAATAACGTGACAAAATAATTAATACTGGATTTTTTAGTTTGAGTAAGTTTTATCAATCCCTCAGATTAATAAGCAGAAAATTATTACACCTCGGCTAGCGTGCATGATATAATTACAAGATCTCAGACATCTGGAGTGTTATTGGTGGATGAAAACGGCAAAACTTCAAAATAAAATTATTAATAATAAGTTTTAGAAAATAATTATTTCTTGACAGGAACTAGAAAATTAATTGATAGTCGATGACACGATAGCAACGCAAGCCTTTGGGAATACTCATCCTTCCGAAGTGGAGTTGGCAGCGTCGCGTGGGTTCCATAAAAACCACTCAAAATCTAGCGTTTCAGGACTCTTGCTTGTCCACTCACATTTCCAGAACCTTGAGGCGCTTCTCTGCACCTCTCTTAGGCTCTCTACGCCTCTTCTAGCCTCTCTACGCCTATCCTAGCCTCTCTACGCCTCTCTTAGGCTTGTGACGGGCAGTCGCGGCTAAATTTAACAGAAACATCGCCGGACAACAATTACGTGGACTGCCTGCCATCGTGTCTTGTTTGAGAGTCCCGGGGTCCTTACAAAAACCAATGATCCGGAAAATAATCTAAAATAAAGTAATTTCCTGTTATCACAAAAATACGTCAAAAATAGTCAAAGTTCATTTCTCTGAGGTGCAAAAATAAACTTACATAAGTTTTAGTAGGTTGCTGCCAAGAGAAAATAAAATTACATTAACTTCTACCTCTGAATATAAACTGCACTCTGTAGCAAAATTTTAACACTTAAAACAAATCATAAAGAAATTTAAGAGAGGTTGTCCTAAAGACACAATTATAACCAACATTAAATGAATGGGAATTAAACAAAACAAATGTGATAAAACAAAATTATTCTGCGTCAGTTCAGATGTAAACAAATGAACAAGTGGGAGGATACTGTTCCACCATAATGCAATATGTAATAAAATAATACATGCATAGTGTATATGTTGGGTGCTGTTTCATCAGTGCATATCTGTGTAACCTGGTGCTATTGGTACGTTCTCTACTAGTGCATTGAAGTCTCCACAAGTGTCTCGCTTTGCTCTTATCGCAAACCGTTCGTCGGAGGGTTGTCATCCATAAATCTATTTTTTACATGTTATCACTGTAGTTACTATTCCACAGTCATTTCTGTAATAAATGAAAGAGTTCGCACTTTTCTGATAGTGTATAGCGGTGGCAACCTCGTTGTGAGTATGACGAGGGTTAATTTTTACAGGATTTGTTACATCTTGTAAATCTTGATACTTTTACCTAGCACACAAAACATTGTGTCTTAATGTTGATCAATTTCTGTTTAATTGAATGTATTCGTATTCTAATGTCACGCTTTCGAGGGCGGTTTCTACCCTTTGGAATCATTTCCGGGCATATGTCCACTAGGCGTTCTGTAACTACTTTTTCATGAGGATAAACCTGGTGAAGTTTGTCGGCAGAGTTTCCCAACAACATGTATTTATCAAAAATGCTACATTAAAATAATTTGAAGGAGAGGCGTATTTCCAAATTCTTACATTTTGTGTGTGAAGGCCTACCCCATACATATTGACGACCATGTTCCCTTGGTTGAGCTGCCACACTTCTCCATCTTCTGCTAACTACAGTAGTATAGAATAGTAGGTTCTGGCACAGGAGGTGGGAGTAGAAGCCATATCATTTTACCTATGCCATCACTCGCCTCCAGATTGTTTTCTACTGCAATGTTGTTTTTGGCCACTATAATGACTCTGGACGCCATCTTGCTCCTGGCCACCATTCTGTTTCCAACTGGCCTTTTTTCTTTCTTTTGTTTCCTAGCTACTCTCATATGCTTGGCTACAATTCTGTTGAGGAAGCTAGGTAGCACTGGTACAGTCCATATTTGTTTCCGATGTTGTATGCTATAGTGCGCTGATATAGTTTATCTTTTTTTTTAATTTTGTTGAAACCAGGTACTGCTGGAATCATTAATATATGTTTATGATGTTAGCAGTTAAAGTTCATTGCTGCCATTCATTGTGCTCCTGGACTCGCCTACTAGGGAGAACTACAAGTATGTGTCAACACATTAGGTCAATATTCCATTTGCTATACACCAGGGCCCTCGTTTCTATAAACATGTTTTTGTTACTGCATGAAAAAAAAATACAAGATGCGCAGTCCCTATCTGGCTAGTCATAACAGCAAAGATAAAGGCGATGCCTACAGGTAACAGAATGTAAATAGAATTTCAGTATTAAATGTACTTATATTGCATTATTAAATTCCCATTCTTTATGTATTAGGAAGGCTATGGACATAACTCCAAATACATCAGTTGAAGTATGTACGTTTTTAGAAGACAACTTAGAAAAACAAAAAAAAAAAAAAAAAAACAATCCTAGGTAGTGGTTATCGTCAACCCTATGAGCAACTATTTTGCGATATTGCTGCATTTATTGCGCACAATATATTGTGCTGCGGTAATACACCAAACTTACGGCGTCACAAATAGATCGGCAGAAACGCATCCCTCTGGTAAAATAGTTTTTCACACTTGACTTTTATAAAAACATTTAAAACGATTAACCTTTATAACGTTTATTTATATTCCACCACCGTAAGTATTCAGTTTAAATATATCTTAATGTTGTCTCCAGTATTTAATTCAAGTCTCATACATTTAATTTTATTAAAATATATATTGTACTATGCACAGGTGTACCAGAGCATCATGTCACACAGGTATCAGTATTACAGTTAGGGAACAAAGAACTTATAATTATTCTCTTACAATTATTTGATAACCCTCCACTCTCCAAATCGTGAATATTGAATCCCCCTTGAGAATGCTCTCCGACCTCAGAAGAATAGTTCGCTACAACATTTAGTTTCCCCTGCACCAACCCATTCAGCACATGCTGTAAAGTCCATTCATAGCTACTTAACACTTTTCTGAAGCCCTGTTAAATTTATACTTTTGGTTACCAATTACATATCCTTATGCTACACACAAACATAAACACTTCCATGTGACTTCTACGTTTTAACTGTCAAATGCATTGTTTACAGTTTACAGCTATTCAAAGAATCCTGTCAAACCATTACAAACTAATATTCTTAATTTAAGCCCATCACCTTTTTCTAGTTAGCTTTATGAGTGTTTAACAATGTCTGCATTGACGATAGTTTTTATGGTTATTATTCTACATTGTTATCATATTTGTTATACACGATATAGCACGTTACATATAATACACATTAATATTTACCGCGACTGTGCTTAACCCTGTTACAACTGTGGGGAAGGAACAGTAGTATTTAACCTCTTGTTATTGGTGTGTTTTGGGTTATTTCGTTAAAAGGACGGCCTCAGTTGGAATAAATATTAAAACGAAGGAGCAACTAGTCCAACGAAAAAGACAGTAAATTCAAACACGCAACTTGTGTCGCTAATTTTTTGTACATAGCAGCGACAAACTTAAAATATAGTGGTTAACATGCACACCAATAGGCCTACCGTAACTTTTACTCCACTCATATTTTTTGAATAGGCACTTATTTTTTCTAGGTTTATTTAATAATTTAAAAAAAAATCTTTTTAGCTGGGTTTAGTAATTTGTTGGGATTGTGGTAAACATTCAGATCACAAAAACCTAAGCACTTTGCACAATTGTGTTTCCAACTCCTAGGACGAAGTTATATTGTGATAAATAAAGGGACATGTAATTAACTTCGTCATAAAAACAGTTAATGGTTAAAACGTATAAATTTCGCATGTTCAATATTTGCAATCACACACACACCGGGTCAGTATAACGACCACGAAGCAGCCCGATCCTTTCACATGCAGCGGTTAACGACACACATTACGGTATATGTATTGCTGCCATAGAAACACAGACTTATCACATCATCGTAACTTGCCTAGGTAGATGTGTACAAACCTGATGTGGTAATTTGAAGTATTTTTCACAGCAAGAAAAATAAACCTTTCGTTTAGTAACAGCAATACGCCATGTCATCATGTCATGTCGCCACTCGCCACTGCTGCCAACTTTGGATTTGTAACCCTCCCACTATCACATCTAAATATATTATGATACGTACTGAAATATGAGAATATCTTTTCAGTTGTAATTTACAAATTCAAGAATTATTATTTGTGCTGTAATAGGTATGAATTATGCTAACATTTAAAACATGTATAATTTTCCTGCTTCTACTAGCGGTGCGAAACTCCCCGAAAGCGAGAGAGAGAGAGAGAGAGAGAGAGAGAGAGAGGGAGAGAGAGAGAGAGACAGAGACAGAGAGGGTGACAAGCTCCGCTCTGCGGACAGTTTCTTACTCGATCGAAAAAAAAAAACACTATGTCACTAGAGCCCACGCACCGTATTTTGCGCTGATGTTTTTAACTGTAACAATAAAATATGTTTCCATCAGAGCTACCTAAAAATTTTAATGTTTCAATAGGCAAAATTTAATTTATAAATAGCATACCAAAAAACTTGGTTAAAACAATATTTTAACTGTGAACTATTTCTTACTAACTGTTGCCAAAACATAGCTATTCTCATTGTTTTTAATTTGTATTGAATAACAAATAAAATTACAAGTTTAAAGAAGATATAAAGGTATAGTTTTATTTATTGAAAAATCTAATTGCTTTAAGTTAATCAGCGTTATATACTTGTGGTACACAAGTTAATTTGAAAAAAAGGTTAGCATATTACTCCTAGGGTGATTTTGCAAAGTTTTGTTTCAAAACATCTGAAGAAGCCGTGAATGGGCTATAGGTATCATATTCACACAGAGTCCAGCTGCTCATATAAACCGACTCCAAATGTTATGATCTACTTTCGTTTGCATATATCTTACTTTCGTTGGCATGCCACCTACGTTCGTTTTATATGGCCTGCATTTCTTTGCTTGCCATCTGCATTCATTTGAGTATTAGTTACATCCTTGTTAATATGAGTGAGTGAAGAGATTTGGGCAGATCTTAACAGCGACGTCTTAGGAACCGATGAGAGTGAAGCGAAGTGAGTGTGGTAGGCAGGCAGTTTGGCTTAACGTCTCGTCAACTACGAGGTCATTAGAGACGGGTGAGCATGGAGCAGCGCCGGAACGAAAGGGCCGGGGAAAAGGGAGATCCCCGAGAAAACCAGTCACCCGGCACAATTCCCACATGTGAGAATCCGGGAGCGACCCCGCCGGGAATCGAGCCCGGTTCACGTAGATGGGAGGTAAGTAGTCTAACCATTACACAACCACGGCCCCCTGAACGGTGATTGTATTCTGCGGTTATACGGCGAGCACGGAGCCAAGGCGAGGCTGACCCTAGGCCAGTCATAGTCTCCGAGTTCACTGAGCAGACCGCACAACCGGAAACACGAGTCTTCCGCGCTGCAACACAACTCTCGTCTTCTGCTAATGACTGCGGACGTCCAGAGATAGCGCTCTTGTCATTTTCTGTGCCTGGTATATAGCATGGCTCTGGCTGACCTCTGGCACAGTACCTGCGCACACTCGCTCAGTCTTGACGTCAGGAACTACACTGCCACCAGTCGACATGGTGAGTTCTCCTGCGCGTTCTGCCAGCAAACTTCACTTCTGCCGGATACACCTTTCTGTACAAAAAAACATCATTTTATTGATTTTCAATATACCGATACAATATCATTTCAAGCAGAATACAGCCGAACTTTAGATTCAGGTGCCGAATGCTACATTCAGAATTTTGTTCGATGTTTATGTGTTTGTCTGCTTATAAGAAAAATCCAAGAGACTGTGTTAAAAACCGTTTTGGTAGTATCTAATGTTGACTTCTTGGTGGTGTGGGGATAAACAACTGTTTATTAATGACAAGGCCTTGTACTCAAGCCACAATTCGGGAATGGCTGTTATTTCATATGACGATGGGTACGCCGACATTTTGGTATTATTTCAAATCTTAATGCGTTCGTTGGTAAGAGCTACGTCGAAGAAACACTGTAATTTTAGACTTGCTACAAATCCAAATAATTAAAATAGTATACTTAGTGAAGTACAATATTCCCGCCCAGAGGTTCATCTGCGTGCACTGGACGAAACAGGTTCTAATGTGCAGTGGAAGGACGTGTTTGTAGAGCACAGCAGTATTTCTAATGCGCAGTGGAAGAACTTGTCTGTAGAGCACGACAGTGGTTCTAATGTGCAGTAGAAGGACGTGTTTGTAGATCACAACAGTATTTCTAATGTGCAGTGGAAGAACTTGTCTGTAGAGCACGACAGTAGTTCTAATGTGCAGTGGATGGACATGCTTGTATAGCACAGCAGTAGTTCTAATGTGCAGTGGAAGGACGTGTTTGTAGAGCACAGCAGTAGTTCTAATGTGCAGTGGAAGGACGTGTTTGTAGAGCACAGCAGTAGTTCTAATGTGCAGTGAAATGACGTGCTTGTAGAGCACAGCAGTAGTTCTAATGTGCAGTGAAAGGAAGTGGAACATCTCGTGTAGTCACCAAGAAATGTGCAGTGGAAGGGCGTGTTTGTAGAGCACAGCAGTAGTTCTAATGTGTAGTGGAAGGGCGTGTTTGTAGAGCACAGCAGTAGTTCTAATGTGAAGTGGAAGGACGTGCTTGTAGAGCACATCAGTAGTTCTAATGTTAAGTGGAAGGACGTGTTTGTAGAGCACAGCAGTGTTGGTATCACCGAGTTACTGTTGGAGCAGGTCAGCCACGCCGGGTCGTTCATGTGAGGAGCAGCGTCTATCCGCAGTCGTGTAACAGACAGTGACCTTGAGGGATGCTATGCTAACGAGGGGTGTGAGAGTTGTTGAATATTCTCCTCCCACCGGGGGGTCCTCACAGCAACATTCTTAAAACTTTACCAACAAATTATGCATCTTAAGACGCTTTCTAATGGAATAAGTATCGCTCATTAGGGAAAATATTTCCTTAACAGACAGTGTAATTTTTTCCTTCCAGTTGTGAGTAGTAGAAAATGCAAACTGCGTCTAGTCTCTTGATAATTACTTTGTTCTCACTCCGTAGTTACGCTTCTGTGAGTGTCACTGCCACCTGCAGCGACTGTTATTGGACCTCACTTACTTATAGTCATATCCAAACACACTTCGAAGGGGAAAAGCAATCTCTCAAATTAGCAAGAGATGTATCTCCGGTGGGATGAGTGGTGGGTGTGCTCTGCGAAGGATGAGTGGTGGGTGTGCTTGCTCTGCGAAGGATGAGTGGTGGGTGTGCTTGCTCTGCGAAGGATGAGTGGTGGGTGTGCTCTGCGAAGGATGAGTGGTGGGTGTGCTTGCTCTGATAAACTACTACTTCTTCCTCCACCAAGCTCAGAGTAGATGACGATCGTGTCTACAACTGCCGGCGACGGATCCACGAGTCAATCTGTGAAAAANTTTCTAACGTAAATTTTTTAATGCAGTTGTGCAAAAAATAATGTTACAAAGCTGTAACAATTCATTTTGTTTTGCATTTTGCAGTACGTATTTATGCGAAACACTTTTTTTTAGAGTTAATAATGAAGTTTGGTAGTATAGATGAGAGATGTAGACAAAACGTTACATTTTACTTTAGCATTTTTAGTGCTGTCAAATTTGGTGTTTGAGATATTCCCTAAAAAATAACCTTTATTTCCAGTAAAGGAGTGAAGTGTCTTACCAGGATCTTCATCAGTCTTTTTTAAAACGCTCTAAAATAGCATACAATTAGTGGAGCAAGGTGTAGCTCTTGGGGAGAAGATCTCCCTCTCACCCCACGTCACCGCGACTCAAGTTGAGAGCAGAGCCAAGACTTGCAGAGTCCTCACTGAAGTAAAAGATTTGTTAGTGGCTACAAGAACTGCTCGGTTGATGCTTTCCAAGGCGAAACATTGTTGCTGGTAAAAAGAGATTGTGGTGCTCAATAGCACGTCGATTGACAAGTAACAACGCTATTTAGTGCTCACTAGCGTACTTGTTTATTAAAAATAAATCTATTGGCTGACACCGAAACATTTAATTGGCAGCAATAGCACTAATGTCATCCACAGGAATACAATTCTGATGCTACTGCAGAACTATATCCACTTCATTCTGCACGTGCGCTCTGGCTGGCATATAGGAAGTGACCACTTCTGTCTGGCCACCACGCTATATTTGTTCGTGTTCGTTTCTTTGCATCAGATTACGAACACAGTCACGAGGGATATTCATAAGAACATAGTTTATATCATTCCTTTCTTCTAAATAAGTAAACGTTACACGTAAATGATTCCAGAAAGTTAACTTGCCATGAGGTGAAGTGTGCAGGCCTCGTCGTGTGTGCCTCATAGTAGACTCACGTTACCTACATGTCCCAGGCAGCTTACTAACGTCGGTCAAGGTGGCGCAACGGTAACGCACTGACCTTGCATGTGAGAGGTCCAGGTACGAGTACCGCTCCTGGCGACGTTTATTGTAGTTTTTAACTGTTGCTGACCATAAACGTCATTTTGTAGTTGCCACTAAATACTGGAAGGACGAAAAAAACTTTTGTTTGCACTTCAGAATATTTTGTGATGTCTATATTGACAGAAGAATTTTGCGGCCACCAATTAAATGTTGTTGGTCACCACAAAAGCGTTATTCCGGTGCAGAGCAGCGACTGACACACAGATCAACGCGACTTCCAGGACTATCTCCCCAGCTGACTCGCCAGTCGGCTTCATTAAGTGCGCGGCCAATTAACCACGCCAGTGGCGTAGGCTGCATTTTGGGGGGGGGGAGGGGGAGTTTATTGATAAAATAGCACCTATAAAAATTCCACTGAAGAACAACAGTAGATGTAGGCACGTGAATTTTTTATTTTTCTTATTTTTTCTGTTTTATTGTCTAATTTCTCATTTTACCAATTACTGACTATATTTATAATTTTTAATGTGTCTAATGCGCCCTTCATATTTCAGAAGAGGGAGGGGGGAAGACATTATCCCGGAACTCCCTATAAGCTCCTTACTACACTCAGGGTATACGAACTAACTAACTGCCGACTCTGAACTGTCAGCACTTCCCCTGTCATTTCGAGGCTATGAGACACTTTTTAAAAACCTGTTGGGAGATTCATTTCCTTACTACACTTACATTTTCTATTCGATGAATTTTTAGGAAGTATTCTAGTTTGGAAGTCACAGCTACGGAAACGTCGTAGTCATGTGCATAGGCAGCCTTTCTATGCTACGAGCAGGGCGTCGTAGGGAGTTGATGAAAACACATTTAAGTATTTTCACTCTCATACCCTCCATTACTCTTGTTTACAACGATCCTGAGATACAAATTTAGATTTTATTTATGTAGTTTTTAAAGTGAAGAGCGGAGCCATATTATCTAGTTTCTGGAAGACATCGAGAGATACATTGAAAAACACGTTGATACCATTCTCTACAAATGTAATTGTTAAACAATGCATTTTTGAACAACTGTAGGAATAATATTTGAAGTAGTAATCTCGACGCTCTTAGCTGTCGCCTACTTGTACAGAAGAACATAGACGTAAAATTTCATGATCTGAACTCCAGTGGTTTGGGATGCGCGTTCATAGCGATGAGTTAGTGAAGAATGACATTTTATTTAATATGTAGAGACATATGATTATCTTTAGCAAAGAATTTACGCAGTACCTTATGAAATAACAGTTTATTGGAAAACTGTAACTTTTTTTAACTTATAAAAACACGCAATGAAATTTGAATAAGCTTCCTGAAACTCACCTTGCACTGACGTCACAAGTATTTGTGGAATATTGAATTACATTCTGAGTTATTACTTTGTTTACGCCACTCGATCACCTCGTGTGTAATGAGTGTTGCCACCTGCAGGCATTCCACAACTTCACTCAAGGGCCCGTATACCTAGAGCAGTTTTCCGAAGAGAAGGAGCGATAAGGTCGACACAGGCTGGGGCATGCAATGTGCCATCGACGCTACGCGCAAAGCTTTCAGCTGGCGTGCAGTGTTCTTGTCGTGTTGCGTGTCCTATAGGACTTCAGGGTTCAAAGTCTGTATCAAGGTTCAGTGCAGTCACCTCCGGTTATTTTATTTTGACCTGATCGGTAAATTTTTGACATAGATCGCTTTTAAAAAGCGTTTTTTCAGCCATGCAGGAATACTCCGGATTAGTGTTTCTTATGTCTAGGAAGCAATAGAAAGCATTTTCTGAGGTTTGTGTTCTTTTCGTAGATGAGTAAATTGAGCATACGTTTAACAGTGTCGTGGAGACAAAAGCCTCTATTTCAAATACTTTGCAAGGCAGTTCAAGTGCCAAGTAAATGGGTCTGTTAATAAGTTGATACGCAAATTCCTCTTAAAATGTGGGTTTTTTCGTAAAAACAAATGTGAACTTGTGTGTTAAGAATGTCACGCTGATAGACAATCCGTTTATCAAGCTATATTATTTTTTCGTTTTAATGAAATTTATTGAAAAACGAAGCGACACGCTTATTAACTATCATGAAGTTATTTTATGGCAGCAACATATTTGTCAGTGTTTGCACAGCTCCGTATTCAGTAGCATATACCGCCTTCACGAACAGATACGCATCTCTCGGGTTTAAGTGTCGTGAATATACTACTGGCGCAGGAACGACCGCTTTCTTGTTACAGCGTGGAAGAAGCCTTTGTTTCCTCGACATGGCATATTTCCCGAGAGATTGCAGACGATGTGAGGTAAGAAGGTTGAACTTAACGTCTCGTCGACAGCGAGGTAATTACAGAGACTGAGCAAGTTGCTCGGAGAAGCAGGAGTGTGGAAGGAGTCGTCCTTGACCTGCAGTAAGGAACCATCCCAGTATTCGCCTGCAGAAGGGAGGACTGTCTCTTATATGCACAGAAGTGGAGGGAAGTTCTCGTAGGCCACATTCTCTTAAAGAAAATAATCTCGTATATGCAGCATGGTCGGCGGGAACAACTGGCAAGTGGAGTAGGAAGTTACAAATCTGTCTGCTACTGGTGACGGCTTCTCGGTGTAGTTGACAGGTCGTACTTCATTTGTACAGTTCATTTTACACAACATCACTCACTTTAATCCATTCCCAAAAAAATTATTCACTTTAATCATCCTTATTCTCTCGTTGAACATCAAATTCATTGAAGTTGTCAGGAATGTAGGATCTTAGCTTGTGCCTGTCTTCGATTTTTTAAAAATTGATTGAGCATTCACCATCACACACCTTCTTGGTTAGGAAAGAGATGGCTGAGGATTTCGCCAACTTTAAATGATAATCTATCAATCCATCAACAAACTGATAAGCTTTGACCTCACCAGAAAAGCTGTTGCTGAATTCAAACATACTGTATTTGGATATCTTAAGCCCTTTTTACCACCTCGTGAGAGTTTTTTCCCTAAAGAATCCGTTGCCAAAGTAGTTTTCATGAAATATTGTTTCCACCAGTTCTTGTAGTCAACATACAAGTTTTCTTAATACAGTATGCTTGTAAACTTACCACTTCTGTTAGATTCTGCCACCATTTGTGCATACTCAACTGGTGAGTAGATGCGATCAGTTTGTCTAATGTACCTCTTGACGAAGCCAGAATTGCTGTCACGAGGAAAAAAGGAATGCCCCCGGATTGGATAATACTGAAGGATTATTTCAAATCTTCTTGTTGCTACTAGGTTCATTAGATATCGATTCAGCGTTTGATTTATATTTGGTCCCCTGTATGATTATGAAAACAAATTAAGGTCTTTTGCATAGTCAAAATATTCTTTAAAGTACTTGAATTACCACCCATAACTTACTGTAGCATTTGAATTTTTTTTTTTGTTTGAATAGAGAATGCATTACTTTACAGTCAAATCAGCACTTAGATACTTACTATTTCTATTAGCATAGTGTGTTTCCATAATGGGAAATGGTTTGATGTGCTCATGAATTATTTGACAAATGTCTCCTGGAATAACTTTATTTCTAGAGCTTTCACTCTTACCTATGTTCAAGACGCCTCACTCTTTTAGCAGTCACACCATACAAGCTTAGGAAAGCCTTCTTGTATACAACATGTCGATATCCTTCAAGAGAAATGCTATATTCTACATTGAGAGGTCTGGACTTTCGATCTTCTTTTCGGGGTCGCCTACCTTTTTCTAGCCAAATGCCCCTGAAGAAAAATACTGTGTTCAGCCTTATTTTCAATAGCTTTGAGACCTACTAACATTCTTATCTTTTTCAAGTCGTCAAACTTGTTGAAACACTTCATCTTACACTTGAAACAAAATAACAAACAGTAGTTATTTCCAGATTTCATGATAAGTTATTCAGTAGGCAAGGATGTTATGTAGTTAACGCAGCCTAGTAATAAATGGACCAAGCCATCCACAAAGTTAGGTAAGGATAGCAAATCAACAATATCTTTTGCCGTTCTCTGAAAACGTTAGGATAAAACTTAAGAGATTATCCCCTAGACTTGATAAACAAATGTCTTATACAAATACAAAAGAAAAAGAAACCATTGCAAAACTGACATGCAGTGAGGAGCAGTAGCTCTCGCTGAAACCAGTTTCCCAACATGGTTTACATGTTGTTCTCCCTTCACTTTGCATCTCTTAATAGCTTCTTGTTTGTGTTTTTTTTTTTTTTCCTTGTTGAAATTATAAATTCCTACATATTTTCCTTTACTGATACTCTTCACGTTGATGGTAATAATAACCTACGCCAAATTACAATAATTATGTAAAGCTTGATGTGTTTCACAAAACTCCTGCTAGGTTGTGACAGGCAAAGTTGTATTGAAAAGGGCGGAAGTCACATACTGATGTCCTTTTCAAAACACGTGTTATTTTCACAGGCCTATTGGTGCTATACCACGTTGCTGACTGGTATCCTATGGTAGATTTAGGCCACTAGAGTACTTAATTTTGCCGAAATGGTGACTGATGTCCTTTTCAAAACAACTGATTAAATTTACACTTACAGAATCTCTAAGTTTTCAACCTCCAACCATGATAACATTTTGCTCTTGGATATTTTAAAGTTATAAGCACTGAAAATAATTATGTTGGCATCAAAGAAAAAATATAGAACACACAACTTTTTAGTTATCATTGTCTCTCCCAGTGTCGTGATCTGCAAGATAAAATAAACTACGAAACAATCACATTATTTCACTTAAAAAGAATACAATTCAATAAATGGAAAAGTTTAAAGCTTTATGTGATGTTATACAAAACCATCGTGCTTGATGGGGATCGGGCTTACACGCCCAAGTATATACAAATGAAGCCTTTATTTAAATACGGTTGGTTTGTGCTTTTTCATCATAAGTTATAAGAATTGCCACTAACACTAGTACTCGTTCCACATTTACATCGTTATTAAGCTGGGAGAAGGCAAAGAAGTGGGTCATTGAGGGAAGTCATCGTACTGCAAGTCCCCCAATGTCGCCATCACTTGCCAGGGTGTTTCATGGCGTGGTGATAATGAAGCATGTATTCGACAGCCGGAACAGTTATGTCTCCTGGGGCACAAAGGTAGGACAGTTGCTCGACTCCCATAATAAGTCCACGGGGTGCTCTCCAGTACTCCTTGCAGAGTATCTACCTGCTGTTCGAGGCGTGGTGCTACCAACCAGGTCACATTACTTGTGTAGGCACAGGCGGTGACACCAACTGCTACTAGAACCCAGCCATGTGGCACACTTCACACTTTAGCATCTCTTCTGTTCAGACAGTATATTTACCGAGGCCCATATTGCACCAAGTAATTTATATGTTGTGTGGAGGTCAGCGCGTATTCATGAAGTTTAACAATGATGAAATACACAATGTAATGTTACTTGGAAGAAATAAGTCATTTGCCTTTCATTGGTGTCGGTACTACAGTTTAGGGTAAACAGTTTCAGTGTCGACTTGTATGTTCAGATAGCAAACATGGGTTCTTTCTCTTTGTTTGCAGAAGACGAGCGTGTCGGTGTTGGTACTGCTGAGCGTCGCATTGGGCTTCACAGTGGCCGTGCAGAATGAAGTGATGGGGGTGATGGAGTCTGTCGCGGATGTAGCAGCATCCAAGTCCAAGGTGCAGCAGCACTTTTTGGCTGGTGGGTTCCTCCCTGGGGGCTACCCTGGGGCACGCCCTGGAGGCTACCTTGGAGCCTACCCTGGGGGCTACCCTGGGGCCTACCCTGGGGGCTACACTGGGGCCCACCCTAATGGCTACCCTGGGGCCTACCCTGGGGCCTACCCTGGGGCCTACCCTGGGGGCTACCCTGGGGGCTACCCAGGTGGGGCCAGGCTGGGCTACCCTACCATGGCAGTGCCAGGCTACCCTGGCTACCAGACACCTGCTGCTGTCCAGGGGTACTACCCCCCGGCGGGGGCTGGCCTGCCAATTGTCTTCTACTCTGCCGACAAGGACAAGAAACCTGCAGTCGACAAACAGTGACCTCTCCACTGCTTGCCCTCCACTACTATCATCTGACTCGTGCTACATTCTGAGTTACGTCGCTTATTGACATGATTTAGTGCCCACAAAGGCAGCATTTTGTAGTTAAGTAAATTTTTATTGTAATGTTTATTTAATAAATAATTATCAAATTGTGCAAAAATAACTTAATCTTAAATGCTTAAATTTGAAAAAAGAGTGAAGAGATTTGGGTGGCTCTTAACAGCGAGGTCTTGAGATTTAAACTTTGCTGATCTATGCTATTATCTCATTGCTTACTGCTGCTATACAAGTTATACTGTAAAAATAAATTATCAAAATTTTATGAAATAAATATTTTTCCAAAAATACGAAGTGTTCCATTCTTCCCCACCGCTACACTGGTCTGCGACCTGAGTGTGCTGGTCCTTGGCGGGCTAGAAGATGCTGACGAGAAGTGCCCACTGTCACAGCTGCTACCATGTCCAAGTGACTGTCCCACTTTACAGCCTTCAAGAGGTTACTATGAAGGACATTAATTACTCGGTTTGTAAAATGAGAGATAATTTTCCCCGCTGTCAGGACACAGAACAAATTGTATACACTTCGAGGACCGTCACCATACAACAATCCAGCGTGACCCCTTGGTTCCCTCCAACCTTGTGCCACAGGGAAGCTTCGGCTCTCAGGACCTACATGTTAAGAGCCGCCAAAATCTCTCTCTCTCTCTCTCTCTCTCTCTCTCTCTCTCTCTCTCAGTGAAGCCAGTGTCAGCTTGTGTGTGGTGAAACATATTATATGAAAGGGCAAAAGTAGATGGGTTATACAGTTTTTGTGACATGGCATCTGGCATCGGAGTAGTAGTTTCGTGCTCGGCATTGTTGGATTCAGGGATCAGAGCCTAGAGCCACCTGCCATGTTGGATTCAGTCATGCCCAACATATCAAAATTAACAACTTTACCCACAAATCACTTAAGGATTTTGTTTAAAAATCGCATTTTTCCCCAGAAAATTCCCCGAAATAAATTGGAATTTGTATCGATCCAGTCCTCAAATGAGCAGAGCGGGTTCAAGGCTCCTTCATGTATGAGCCACATAGTCCTCAGAGCAGCATAGTGGATTGGAGGCTCCGAGACACGTCCAGCGGATCAGATGGATCAGCAGTCATGGCCACCAAACACAATCCTGCAGAACCAATCCACACACCCTCTTCCCCAGCCAAAACACAATTCTCACACTCCTCACCGAACCCCATCACATCACCCCCTATCCCGCAACCCCTAGCGGAACATCCCTCCCAACTCAACATCACTCCCCTAGTCGCTGTACCTTCCACCCCAACACTCCCCTTCCCAAACCACCTTTAACAAACCCCTCCCTTCCCATTTCTCAATCAATCGTAAAAAAATCGGGGGGAAATGCTACTAAAACATTAAAAGTTCTCAAAAATGTTGTAGAAATTACCAGAAAAATTTTAAGGAAGCATATATAAAAAAGTTAACAAACACCAAAAAATTATAAAAAGCTGTGAAATTACAGAAGAAAATAATTCTTTAAAGAATTACATGTATCGTCTGTCGCCTTCTCGTCGTCTACTTCAGGGCTCCATTTTCGTACAGATGACGAAGCATAGCCTCTCCCGATAGTATGAGCAGCAAACGACTGAACCACCACATCTATATTTCATTGGCTATATACACTGGAGAGCCAAAAACTGGTATAGGCGTGCATATGCAAATAACAGAGGTATGGAACCAATCAGAGTAAAGCGATGCGGTCGGCAGCTAGATCGGTTACTACTGCTACAATGGCAGGTTATCAAGATTTAAGTGAGTTTGAACGTGATGTTATAGTCGGCGCACGAGAGATGGGACATAGCATCTCTGAGGTAGCGATAACATTTGGATGTTCGTGTACGACCATTTCACGAATGTACCGAGAATATCGGGAATCCGGTAAAACATCAAATCTTCTACATCGCTGCGGCCAGAAAAAGATCGTGAAAGAACGGGACAAACGACGACTGACGATAATCATTAAACGTGACAGACGTGCAACCCCTTCTAAAATTGGCGCAGATTTCAATGCTGGGGCATCAACAAGTGCCAGCGTGCGAACTATTCAATGGACCATCATTGATATGGGCTTTCGGAGCTGAAGGCCCACTCGTGTAGCTACTGTTGTTGACTGCACGACACAAAGCTTTACGCCTCGCCTGGACCCGCCAACACCGCCATTGGACTGTTGATGACTGGAAACACGTTGCCTGGTCTGACGAGTCTCGTTTCCAATTGTGTCGGGCGGATGGATGTGTACGGGTATGGAGACAGCCTTATGAATCCATGGACACTACTTGTCAACAGGGGACTGTTCAAGCTGGTAGAGGCTCTGTCATGGTATGAAGCGTGTGCAGTTGGCGTGAAATGGGACCCCTGATATTTATAGATATGACTCTGACAGATGACAGATATGTAAGCATCCTGTCCAATCACTTGCACCCATTCATATCCATTGTGCATTCCAACGGACGTGGACAATTCCAACAGGACAATGTGACACCCCACACGTCGAGAATTGCTTCCGAGTGGCTCCAGGAACACTCTTCTGACTAGACACTTCCATTGGCCACCTAAATCACCAGACATGAACATTATTGAGCATATCTGGGATGGCTTTTAACGTGCTGTTCAGAAGAGATCTCCACCGTCTTGCACTCCTATGGATTTTTGGACTGCCCTGCAGGATTCATTTTGTGAATTGCCTCCAGCATACCTTCAGACATTAGTCGAGTCCATGCCACACAGTCTTGCGGCACTTCTGCGTGCTCGCGGGGGCCCTACACGATATTAGGCAGGTGTACCAGTTTTTTTGGCTCTTCAGTGTATCTGTCAATTTGCTATTACCCAGCACCAATTAATCATTATTTTCACATAACAAATGATCCCTCTACCCACACCAATCTGTTTTGTCGCCCACTGACCAACATATGGCATTGTTAACACACGTTTTTAGGATTGGGCACTAGAGTGTGCTGATTATTAGTGTTCTTAGCATCTGCCACCAGAGAACTCTTGTGTAATCCATTTCCAAACCTGTTTGTGACATGGCCCCCAAACTTCTAGTACATATATATTTATTTATGTTTGACTCTCCTCCCTCCCCCCACCCG